>OMKL01124379.1:0-10596 GCA_900302295.1 Parasudis fraserbrunneri
TGTAGGCTACACAATCATGGGGAAGACTGCTGACCTGACAGTTGTCCAAAAGACAACCATTGACACCTTGCACAAGGAGGGCAAGACACAAAAGGTCATTGCTGAAGAGGCTGGCTGTTCACAGAGCTCTGTGTCCAAGCAAATTAATAGAGAGGCGAAGGGAAGGAAAAGATGTGGTAGAAAACAGTGTACAAGCAATAGGGATAACCACACCCTGGAGAGGATTGTGAAACAAAGCCCATTCAAAAATGTGGGGGCGATTCACAAAGAGTGGACTGCAGCTGGAGTCAGTGCTTCAAGAACCACCACGCACAGACGTATGCAAGACATGGGTTTCAGATGTCGCATTCCTTGTGTCAAGCCACTCTTGAACAAGAGACAGCGTCAGAAGCGTCTCGCCTGGGCTAAAGACAAAAAGGACTGGACTGCTGCTGAGTGGTCCAAAGTTATGTTCTCTGATGAAAGTAAATTTTGCATTTCCTTTGGAAATCAAGGTCCCAGAGTCTGGAGGAAGAGAGGAGAGGCACAGAATCCACGTTGCTTGAAGTCCAGTGTAAAGTTTCCACAGTCAGTGATGGTTTGGGGTGCCATGTCATCTGCTGGTGTTTGTCCACTGTGTTTTCTGAGGTCCAGGGTCAACGCAGCCGTCTTCCAGGAAGTTGTAGAGCACTTCATGCTTCCTGCTGCTGACCAACTTTATGGAGATGCAGATTTCATTTACCTGGTTTAAGGACCATGGTATCCCTGTTCTTAATTGGCCAGCAAACTCGCCTGACCTTAGCCCCATAGAAAATCTATGGAGTATTGTGAAGAGGAAGATGCGATACGCCAGACCCAACAATGCAGAAGAGCTGAAGGCCACTATCAGAGCAACCTGGGCTCTCATAACACCTGAGCAGTGCCACAGACTGATCCATACTCCATGCCACGCCGCATTGCTGCAGTAATTCAGGCAAAAGGAGCCCCAACTAAGTATTGAGTGCTGTACATGCTCATAGTTTCCATGTTCATACTTTTCAGTTGGCCAACATTTCAAAAAAAACAAAAACTTTTTTGTATTTGTCTTAAGTAATATTCTAATTTTCTGAGATACTGAATTTGGGATTTTCATTAGTTGTCAGTAATAATCATCAAAATTAAAAGAAATAAACATTTGAAATATATCAGTCTGTGTAATGAATGCATATAATATACAAGTTTCACTTTTTGAATGGAATTACTGACATAAATCAACTTTTTGATTTGATTTTTCACATGTAAAATAATTTAATAACTTTTAACTAGTCAAAAAGAAGGCCGAGAGCAAACAAAAAAACCAAATTGTGTTTACATGCACATTGATATTCTGGACACTTGCTAATATCCCAGTTATGAGTGCATAGATGGGATAGAATATCTATACATTTTCATATCCCAATTACCAATATGTCATGTACATGAGTAAACGGAATGCTCCAAGCGCTGTCATGGGAAAGGAACTCGCACGGACCACAAAAATCCAACGGTAAACGGGGATACGGCGTTCACATGCCTCAGTATCCCAGACTGTCCATATCCCAGCAATCACATTTGGGTCCTTTCCTCAGTCACTGTTGGGATGTGACCCCTTTTTCCAGCTATTGTAAACAGGATATGGCATTGTCATGCGCCACTCGGGACGGAATGCTTTAGTATCCCGAATAATTCTGTAATATTTATGAGCATGTGAACGCGGGTCAATGTACAGTGGGGCTGTGATGGAACAACAGGGACACTGTGTCATATGTGCGAAGCATTGGGCCTCATGCATGAGATGTTCTTGCGCACAAATTTGTTCTTACACGCTTGAGTTTTTTAGCCCTCAATTTAGTCTTACAGACAGGAAGCAAAGCCTAATGGCTAATTGTAACTCTTGTGTACCTCTTGTAACATTAATGTATTTGCAAGCCTGGCTGATTGCCAGTTACAAAAGGTACACAATAGATTTCAGGGGCAAGGAGTTATAAATGGCCACCAGGCTTTGCTTCCTTGTCTCCAGACTAAATTGAGTGCTAAAAAACTCCTATAATGTGTAAGAACAAATTTGTGCAAAAGAACATTTAATGCATGAGGCCTGATGTCACATGAACTGGTCTGATGCAAAGCGTCATGCCTGTGAACCACCACTAGGGGAAGAGTGGCTAACTGTGAATTAATTAATGTGAGTGTGGTGCTTCATGGCTGGCTGACTATGAGTGACAGACTGAGTTGGTGACAGTGCCAGTCATTGTGATGCATCACATCTAGTAAAAATGAATTATGACCCCGACCAATGGGGGCTTAGGCACTGACAGACACATGGGATGCTGCATTCCTGACTCTTGTGTTTTGAGCATATTTTTCTGATTCCCATCTCTTCCAGGTGCATGTCGAGCTGAGGGTAACAGAGCCTGAGAATTTCTTCCTGCTGCGGGTTAATGAGTGTTGGGCCACCCAATTCCCTCAGCCTAACTCCACAGAGGGATCAGTCCACACACTCCTGCTCAATGGGTGAGGGGCATAGAGATGCACAGTGTGCACTTACGAAGTATCTCGTTCCTCACAGAACTACGCTATTTGACTCAGATTATAATCATCTATAATGTGTGTGTAGGGGCGATTGACTGTTCACATATATATACCATCACATAGAGGCTCTGATTTATTCTTTAATGAGGTTACTGATTCCCATCATTCTTTTCACTAAATGGCAGTAACACGTAATGTTGAGCACTCCAGCCAGTGCTGAATCTGAAACGAGGAAGAAGCTGTGTTGTGTTGCTGGGTAGAAAACGGATGAGGTTTTCTGAATTTGCCTCTTAAGGGCGCAGTAGCAACGCTTCGGCCGTACTGCAGATGGGAACTACCCCCTCTGGCTTTAATCTCTTTGGTCAGAGGGCATGTTGGAAGTCCTTAGACTCGTACACACTCGCCCCTTATTCACACCCCGATACTCAAGTCAGTGAGTATATTGAAGTCCACACACATGCTCGCTCACGACGACCTGTCCGTGCATTCAGTTACCTTAACATAGTCAACTGCTTTCATCCAGAATGTCTCCGGAGTCTCTCCCCAAGAGGATGCATGTGCACGTTGGAGGAGGAAGCAGAGTTTTGCCTACAAGATGTTGATGGGGGAAAAAAAGCGTCTATTGGTTTACATACAGGACAGGCAGGAGAAGGGTGTAGGGGGAGGAGGGGAGTATTACCTCAACATAGGTCATAAGCAGAAGAATGTTGTGGGCACACGGGATGCATCCCAGGGTGCCCTACATTCTTGTAACACACACAGGGTACATTCCAAAGCTTTAGAAATGCTTCCTGTCCTCCGTCCTCGATTCCTCCGCGACCCGGAAACTGAAAGATTGTCGCCGTATTTAAGGACATTCCAAAGCCGCCGGAAACGCACAGAGAGGAAGCCTGAGGTTTCCTCGCTCGTCTCCTCCAGCGGAGGGTATGTGTGTCCTCGTGCGGAAGTGTTTTTTGAAGATCTCTTTGACGTCTGCTGTTGAACGTAGAAGTAAAGGTCCCGCACACATTCACCTGCATGCAGAACTATGGCAAACTATGGTCTCTCCCTTTTTGTTCTCACACTTACCCTCTCAATGCCATCACCCCTTTGTTTTCTTTCTCTCTCCCCATGTCCTCCCAGGTGTGTGAATGATGAAACTGTTGCCTTTGTGAAACTGAATGCGACCCAGGGGCTGTCTGGTAGTAACGGGGAGAGTACCACCATTCGCTATAGTTTTGACATGTTCCGTTTCGTAGCGGACCCTCATGACCTCTACCTGCACTGCACCATACAGCTGTGTGAGCCTGATGACGAACAACGCTGCAAACCCGTAAGCCTCACGCCCGTTCCCGTTATTACATTTTCACTACTTCATTCGAGTGCAGATGCACCTATAAAGCACATGCTGAAATCATCAAATGTTTACATCAAATTATCACGAATATTTACAAAACGTGGCGATCTAAACCTGCACTAATGTAACATTTTCAATGAAAATATTGCTAATTGCTTCTTTAGTCATCTAAATCAGAGTTTGGCTGGACAAGAGAACCTGTCCTTCAGCAATGAACCCCCCCTGGTTGGGCACAACGTATTTTAAAAACACTGACGTCAGACTGAATAAAATGGAACACTCTAAGGTCACATACACACTTGCAGATTTTCAAGAGGGTAGAAATGATCCTGTCAAATGGAGAACGAAAAGAATACAATCAACAGTTACTCACTGTAATTGGCCTACCGCATCATAGCAAAAAGTGTGTTTTATGGCTCAATCCTCCAGTCTCACTAACTGACCTCCCACCCCCACTCTCTTCTTTCTCGCTCTTCTTTTTTTCTTTCCTCCCTCCTCTTTACAGAATTGTAAATCCATTAGAAAGAGGGAAGCACCCGCAGCCGACTCCACCCTGGGCCTGCTGTCATACGGTCCTATCAGGATTGAGATGCCAGAGAGATCTCAGTCTAGTAAGGGCTGTGAAATTTGCATCTTTTTTAGATTTGAGTTATGAAAGTTAGAAAAATTGCTTTTTTCCATCTAGTCAAAACCCAGCATGAGTCTAAATGCATACAGCCAAAATGTGTACATTCAAATAAATTCCATATTGGGCTTAAACGCGAACTCTGTATGTTTGTGTTTCCAGGCGTGCTGCTGATGGTGGTGTTGCCTGTAGCTGGTATCTGGACCATGGGGCTGTTCCTCATCATCCTCATCACTGTGGCCAAGGCGGGCAACAGCAGACAGGCACCGGTAGAGGAGCACTGAAGTACAATAAAACATGTTTTTTAAAAAGTACCTCGGCCTGCTCGATTTCATCAGAGGTGTGATGCATAAGGCTGTGGTTTCTTAAACTTCGGTTTGGGCCCAAATGTGTTGCCGCTTGGTATGTTTCTGGGTATTGGATGGATTAAATGTCATGATGAATTATAATGGTTTTTTTTTATAGACCCACTAGTATGAGAAACTGTTGACTGTAGTTTTGCGTAGTGATCAGCAGATGGCAACATTATCCCTTCTTTCTTTCTCTGGTTCCCCTGATGATCGCAACATGATCCTTTCCTTCTTTCTCTGGTTCCCCCCAAGATCTCCATCCAATCCATACCATAATACTCAAGAGAAACACAGTTTGATCCTTGAATGGGAAAGAAAAAAAAAAATCGGGGAAAAAAATGCAAGCTGGACAGTGTATCCTGACTAATTACACACAGGGTGGTGTGTTTTGAACCATGTGTGAAATGCTGGCATTCAGTGAAGTGTACAACAGAGGTAATCTACTCTGAAAGACTTGATTTAAAAACCAACATCAGTGCAAAAACTTTGTACATGTGCTGATGATTGCTTTCAATAAAGAGCTAACTTGCAACTGCACAGACCATCCATGATAAAGAGGCCCATTCAACTTGGCCATTTTCAAAGCTCTGTAAAATATTACAATTGAAGTAATTCCATACAAACTGATTATATAAATATAGGAAGTGACTTCAACTTTCAAGTGAAACTGCATTTTTAATGTATATCCTCTGAGAATTAAGTGCTGTTTGCTTTCAACTGATGACTACTCTGAAGCTGTATTAGGCCTTCCCCTAAGGTGGCCAGTAAAAAGCTGTTAATGAAAGAAAAGAAAAAGGTCAGTAATGCCATACAAACTGAACTCATATCTATTGAAAGTGACCTCAGCTTTCATGGGAAACTGCATTTTAATTCATATACTCTGAAAATGAAGTGCTGATGGCTGCTACTGTATTCATAGTATTCGATTGCAGACCTCTTCACCACAAACAGGCACTGCACCCTTTTGTATGATAAACGTATGGATATCGTCCCCTAGTTAAGAGAGACCTGTTGCATTCTATATTTAATCAATATAGACCATGATTGTTTCTCAATTTTTAATAGCATGATTTAGTGTAGTTTATTAGGATCCTCATTAGCTATCCTACCACATCGCAGCAGCTTCTCTTCCTGGGGTCCACACAAAAGCTTTACATTGTGACAATGCAACCCATAACAACTTACAGTAACATAACACTTAACATCACAGAATAGCCAGGACAAACACTACAACATAGACAACACAACCTGAAGAATAAAATAATTATATGAAATCCAATTACTTCATAGATGGAAAGTGTGCACCGGGGCTGGGAAGGTTACTTTAAAATACTTTAGTTTACTGAGTACCTGCTTACAATTGTAATTAGTAACATCATTTATTGGATGACTCTAACACAGTAACATACAGTTATGTATAGAGCAATGTACAGTTAGGCATGAGCACATACAAAACAAAGCCTGTACTAAAAGTATTTGTTGAGTGTTGTGTGTGTGACGCCCCTGACTTTTCAGCACCGCGGAGAGCAGCGGCGAGGCAGGAAAGGGTGGAGTTTAAGAAAATAGCGGTTTTCTCGTTGGTCGTGTCAGGCCAGCAACAAATCCGTTTCCACAACCCTCTCCTAGTAGAACGGTTAGCTAGTGGTATGTACGTAAAGGGAGAACTGACGTCACGTGATTGTCTCTTACTCCCAAACGGTCGGTGAGAGGATACAGATTTATCGAATGTTAAATTGCGTCTCCAAGGAATGGGTGTAATGCAGAGCTGTTCATAGAATGCAATTAAAAGAAACAGAAGAATTCTAGCAACATTATTGGACAAAGGGAGGTAAGACATGTAAATACTATAATTTCATTCATTCATTCAATTTCACTGGAGCGAAGTGAATAATTAAAAATCAGCTAAGAATCATGGATGTACTAAAAACCGTACAGCCATATGCATAGGCTTGACATGTTTAGCGTTCAGCTAAGGAAAGATAATCATGTCGTAGGCTACTCCTGAAGGGCGCTCCTCCATTGAGTACTCACGATGTAGGCTACTGTATCCTTTTGCAGCATCACGACCATCCACGAAGGGAAAATGAATGTAGGATAAATCGGTACACGAATTAAACAATTTGAAGAAAAACAACATCCGGAATGCATTTGTCGTATTTGCGGAGACACATTGGTTGCTTTATTTAGTGTCGGAATGCATTTTAGAAAATGCCCTTCATAGCTACACTGCACCTCTATCATGGCAGATTCATGTGTGGTTTACAAATATGTTGTGCATTAGATGCTCGATATATTGCAATCTTTCCCAATCATTAAACTTAATAGACCATGGCTACATCAGACCTATATTCACACGTAATGGAAATATCATTCAAGAGCGATTTGCTCTTTGGATGCTGAGAAGGCCATAGCCTACTGTTTCCTGCCATGCATTGCACATAATTGATGCATAGTCAAAATGATGATAAGAATAATTGTCCCGTTATGAGTGTTGATTACACAAGTCAAGGTGCGACAATTTCAGTGGATGTAAGGGCTGGGTACCACCTCTACCTATGAGTCTGGAAGCTTTTTTGCAGCTATGTATTCACATTAGCTGTTGATCGATAAGGCCTATGGAGGATTAGGCTATGTCGTGTTGCCTATAAGGAAAATCATGTAAAGGAGTGATTGAGATGATATTGCACATTACTGAAATACATCATGTTCTTTGCAGTTTCATCTTGGCAGTTGAGATTGAAGTCTATACATTTTCAAGAGAAGGAATAAAATTCAGCAGTCACCAGCAGTCACCATGGCAGGTAAGAATTCTCTGCGTCTGGCCTACAAACTGCAAGACTACAGAGAAGTGTTGATTCACTGCTACTCTAAAATGCATTTGCTACCAACATTAAACAGTGGAACAAACGGTTGGTCACCCACATATTCATGCAAATGTTATACTGATGGAAATACATGTCAGTTAATACAGTAGTGGGTCAGTAGTCATCTCACGAGGCCACAAACACAATCTATTTTCTCCAGTATTGCAAGTATTTATCAACCTGTAGATTTCCAACATTACATTGTAATTGTGAAGTGGAGCTGACGGACAGGGCACTGTAGTTTGTGTTAAACAAAGTAATCTAGTATGATTTAGTAACATCTGAATCTCTATGTCTTAATATTCAAACTTACATTTAATCAGCACTTCCATTTCAAAGTGATATTGATATATGTAAATCATAGATAGATAAAAGAAAAAATGTTTTTTGTTTTTGTTTCTTTGTATCGTAGAAAACAACTTCCCTCCCCTGCCCCGGTTCATCCCTCTGAAGCCATGCTTTTACCAAGACTTCAATGAGATTCCTGACCAACGCCGCACCATGTGCAAGAGGCTCTATTATTTATGGATCCGTGAGTGTGCTTTTACTTAACGAGCATGTAACACACAGGCTAGCAATGAGCATGGGATGTACGGGCGAGTGTATTGGCTGTGGTTCGCACAGATACATAATATTGCTATGTCAACCCTACAACGTTTTCACTTTCAGCATGTAAATGTCTTGCGTCATGGTGCTGTTAACCCTTCCACTGCTACTGGCACTGTGACTTTGTTTTACCCAAAATATTATGGGTGCCAAAGACAATAGACATTCTGGTATTTCAAGGTTTGCAGGTCTCAAATCCTGGTGCCAAGCCAGCCAAATACTTACCCTGATGCATTTCACTGTACAGTATGCTTTGATGTGTCCACTTATCATTTACTGTTGAACATTCAGGTTTGATACTGATTAAATTGTAACAGTTCCTATTTGCCAGCTGCCATAGCAGTGAAACCATATAAGTATTCAAAAAGAAGCACAAACTCTGACTTCAGAGTGATACTCAAAGCTACATTTAATGTGGAGTGAATTTTGTTTGTCCTGTTATCTCAATTCTGATCCTCATTGTGGTTAGCATAAATATTCATATACCAGTAATACATATAATATCTTTTTTCATTATCACATAGGTTCTGCCATTTGAAAACGTTAATGTAAGTCTTATCTAACGAGAAGTAGTCAAAACAGTTCATTAGACTAGTTACTCGTTTGATTTTGCTGTTGTAGAATACATATTAGATTGTGTGTGAATAGATTTTAGCTCTCGAGAATGAATGATTGTAGCTTTAGATGAGAATTTCTCATTTTGATCAGTTTTGAATAGTGGTTAGGATCCGTTGGGCAAAACGTAGCACTGCCTTTCCCACCCCCCATAGACATCAGCCATAGACTTACATGTAATGAAAGCTTCCAGTTTTGCTCGACTCATTATTGTATTTACCGATTCCTCTCTGTGATTTTAACAGTGAACAGTGCCACATTGGCTGTTAATTTAATCGGCTGCCTGGCGTGGATGTGTGGAGGGGGTGGAGCTACCAACTTTGGCATGGCCATTCTGTGGCTCATCCTCTTCACCCCCTGCTCTTATGTGTGCTGGTTCAGGCCCATCTACAAGGCCTTTAAGTAAGTCTGTTACACTTTGCGAATACAGTATATTCGTGACTACTGTTACGCTGAATTAAATGATGTCTGATAACGAGTGGGCTTCCCCACTTTCTTGCAGGACCGACAGCTCTTTCAACTTTATGGCTTTCTTCTTCGTCTTCATGGCTCAGGTTGTGATCAGTATTATCCAGACAGTAGGCATTCCAGGCTGGGGAGTCTGGTAAGACCACAGAACATATTGTTGTTATGAAGCACCACGGAACAGATTGTTATTATGAAGCACCACAGAACAGATTGTTATTATGAAGCACCACAGAACAGATTGTTATTATGAAGCACCACAGAACAGATTGTTATGAAGCACCACAGAGCAGATTGTTATGAAGCACCACAGAACAGATTGTTATTATGAAGCACCACAGAACAGATTGTTATTATGAATCACCATAGAACAGATTGTTATGAAGCACCACAGAACAGATTGTTATGAAGCACCACAGAACAGATTGTTATGAAGCACCACAGAACAGATTGTTATTATGAAGCACCACAGAACAGATTGTTATTATGAAGCACCACAGAACAGATTGTTATGAAGCACCACAGAACAGATTGTGAAGCACCAGGCTAGAGTATAACTGTCACCTGTAAGCTGTTTTGTGTGCTTCATCAAGTGAATAAGCCTTTTTAATTGAAAAAATAATTAAATTCAAATCAAAAAGTATTTAAACGGACTATCTAATGAACTAAAGCCCATAACAAACACATTTCAAATACATTTAACCCAAAGTAGAGACAAAATAACAGTTGAGATATAGGCTATTAGTTATATACCCTTTGGATAAACTGTCTAATCTTGCATTAAAATAGTCCAGTTTCACTATTATGTTGCCATGTAAACAGAATGCATAGAGTGTGTGTGTGTGTTGGGGGGGGGGGGGGGTTTGTCAAAATGAGACAGTCACCAGTCTACAATAGCTTCAGCTTGTCTAATGGAAGTCCTTTATCTCATGTTCTTCCCACCAGTGGCTGGCTGGCTACCGTTACGTTCTTCAGCACCAACATAGGCTCGGCCGTGGTCATGCTGATTCCGACTATCATGTTCACCGCCGTGGCTGTGCTCTCCTTCATCGCCCTGACAAAGGTGCCGCCGTGTTTTAAGTTTCCTCTCATTCGTAGCAAATGGTAACAGTGAAACAGAACTTTTAACTGGAAACGACCTGAAACCTTTTGGTGTGGTTAGTCGCTTTTTTGGACGTTTTGTTTTTTGGTCCGTCTTTCATAAGAGGA
>OMKL01124474.1:2591-13295 GCA_900302295.1 Parasudis fraserbrunneri
TTAATGTTATATTAGGCCTGTGAAACCTAAGATGCATTTAACTATATTGTTTACTGTGTAAATGTCTGATGCCTTTTCTCAGGTTAGTGAGAGTATCGATCTTACATAATTGCGACGCCCAAATGTATTCACTCCCATTTCTCCCCTTTATAGTTTTGAGACACGCGAGCAACTAGAAATGCAAAGCGATGTCAAAACCTAGTAGCCAAATTAAGCTATGAAGCTATTATAGTCTATGCTGCATACTATCAAATAATTCCAACACTTGTATCTGTATGATTGATCTGCGCAGGCAAGGCACGTTCATTTGCGCAGGTAGCCTACCCAACATTACCTTGCACTTTATTCAGTGTTTATCATTGTGTCCAACAGGCATCTTTTTGCCCAAATATGATTGATGGGAATAATGTTCATCTACCATTATGCTTTGCTTATACTTTTATGAGTAGCAGCTGTCTATATCTTGTTTTTTCCCCCACACTTGATTCACTCAGACATATAGCCTAGAAGCACAAGGAACACTTTCATCCACCAACATATCACGTTTCATATATTGTGTGCATCAGTAAGCCTGCTATAGTCTCTGATGTGTGCCAACATGTCCAGCCTCTTAAGCCTTTCTCCCACTGTGTTCCCTTGTAGTCATTTCTCTCGTAATTTAGAGCATTTCTGTTTGCTAGTTAACGTGTTGGCTGTGCACTCATAATGTGCATTCCTTCGCGCATCCCTGGCTGCTCCACATTAAATGTGTGTCGGAGTGCTAAAATATTGCTGGGTAAAGAATCACTCAAGTCGGTGAAAAGGAGAAGCTTCAAAAAGTAGTAGCCTGAATCATCAAGATCTGATCCATAAGATAATGTTGACATATTTATTGGAATGGAATGTCTGAAAATTAGACAACACATTGTAAGTGGTCATTATTTGCCTTGTACAAACCAACAAAAGTTAATGGCTATGAACCAGCTATGAACCTTGAGAAAACTATTGGAGTCTAAATGAAATGTCCTATAAGTAGGCTACTGAGAAGAGTAGGCCTAGAGAAGGATGTAGTGGAGGGTAATCCCACCTACATTCAGTTTACTGATTTAGCCTATATCTTGTTCAATCCTAAAACTAGCCTTGTACAAGACTACCGAACAGCCCTCCCAACTAGAAAACCCTTACACCAGTAGGGCCTACACTCTAGATTTGGGATTTATGCTGTTATGGCGAGGAGACTCGTCTAACTACTAACTGTCTACTTTTTGTAGCCTTCCCCACTTACACTATTGTATTTATGCCCCAGGGGATAGCCTTATCGACCCAGAGTTGCCTACAATAATCACTACAATTCACGACAGCTCTCTAACGATTGATTCCGTTGGTGTGGTTGTTAGAGTTATGATTAACAGCAAGTATACATTTGCTGTAGGGGAATGTTGTGACTAATGGATTAGGATAACCATTTAGAACCATTGAATGTTAAACACACCTGATTTACTTCATTTACTGTCACTCAGGAACTCCTCCTTAAATTACCCCCTATTAGGGGTAAAAATATCCACCCACAAAACATGATCACACCATACCTGTAAGTCAGACTGACACAAGATGTTGTATAGATTTCCCTTGTTCTACACCTTTGCCAAAGTAGCTGATAGCTCATCAACTGTTTGTCCAATCAAGATTGTATCAAGAAAACAATGATTCACTGGTTTTGCTTCAATGCTGCTGCTTCTTTAATACCTTGGGCCCCTTCAATGGGGAGATTCATAAAACCGTTGTGAAGTCATTTGTTCTCTTGTGTCTGGAGGGCACTTGTCCGGTGGCCATTGTTGCTTGTGTCTTTCAGATCTTGCTATACTAGTCTGCATTCTGAGTTAGCACATTCCCTAATTTTCTTCCCTAGTGAGACGTAGAACAAGTAAGCCCTTCTGGTTGTCTGCAAAGGAAGGGAACACCAGTTGAAATCAAACAGCCCTGTAAATGCTTGCATCCTTCACACAAGTTGGAACCAAATTACACTTTGTTTGGCCTGCATTTTCCATCCGGGCATTTTCGGGATTCCCCCTCGACCCAAGGGAATACAATGATGGGAAGAAAGCATTTTACCTGGAACCAAATGCAGTTTTGGAGTAACGAGCCAAACACTGTTTACATCACAGAAAAAAATGAGGAAGACTGAGAACAAGTTAATTGAAGTAGGTCCAAAGTCCAATGTCTTATTTAACAATTCTAATAATCTCTTGCCAAATGCAAGTATGGCTGATAATCCCATTAGGGCAGCACACACAATAAAATTAGCAAGCTGCACATTGACTGTGAGCTTCTGAATACCTTAGAGAGACAGCAGAATTCTCTCTTTTTTTCTGACCATACAGAAGGGGAGCATAAAAACGATGGTGGGAGATAGATAGAGGTCTCCGTTTGTGGTGCTGCATGTTAATGTATGATTGTGATAGAGGTGGAGGATAGAGAGGGTGGGGGCCAGGAGTCCTGGCCTCCATCTCTTCTGTCAGGGTAATTAGCTTACACATACACATGCACTCACAACCGCCCCCCCTTCACTTACTCTTCTGTCCCCAGCCTACCCCCACCCATCCCCTCTGACATCTTATCTCATGCCATTTCAAATCCGAGCAGCGGACGAGTTATCTTGGAAATTAATTACACCAATAAGGGGGTCGCCCCTGCAGCAGGAATAAACAGGGTGATTAGGAAAAGCAATCAACCTCTTATTAGATTTATAGGAACAAAGAACCAATTCAGTTTGGAGCTCACACATACATGCAACAAAAAATAGAGGGGAGAAAAAAAGGAAAACAAAAGGAAGGCAACAGTAGAAAGAGATAAATTAATTAATCTGTCTTGGCACTTCTTTTTTTTTTCTCCACCATCTCCTGAGTTGTTAAGATGGACATGGATGTTTTGTGGCTAACACCAAATGTGTTTCTGTATTTCAAAACCAAAGATAGCACTGTAAAAGCCTAGATATGTGCAACTGTATGTACCAAATGCCACTGTATGTTCTGTGCACAATCATGTTACACGCAATCACTATACTTCCCACACATGTGGTTTCAATGTCATGGACATAGTCCAACAGGAGTATAATACAAAGTCTTGGGAAGGTTACGTATTCCGGTACAAGGTACAGATTACTGGTAACATATTCCACTGGGTTACCCCAACACAGCAATGTCATTGTCTTGCTCTCAGTTATGTTTCAATTATTTTGCCTGCAAAAGCTATAGAATTTAATTATTACAATCTATGACAACTACCAACCATTATTCCAAGTTGTGTAAAGTGATGTTTGTTTGTACCTATTATGCTCACAATCAAAATGCCTTTTCCCCCTCCAAACATATTTTGTAGTTATCCAATCACCTTCCAAATGATTTGCAATCTGATTATTCTACTTTTTAAGCAGTAGCCTAACAGTAACAGATATTAGTTTACACATTTTTGTAATCAGATTACCGCAATCCTGTTACATGTAATCTGTAACTCCCCTGTTCTGATACACCACTATTCTCAACAGTCTATGTCCATAGATTTCAGCACCACGGCTAGCTCCTTGAGTCTACAAACACCACAAAACATCACTGGGCTGCCTCATCATTCCCTTCTGTCCTGTTCTGCTCTGGGATTCAGGACAAGGGACGGCAATTGAAAGAAGAAAAAAAAATTATAATAACCTTGCTGTGCACAATGGCATCATCCAAACTAAAGGAGTCAGGATTGGTTTACCAACTATGGCGAGTACAGAGCTGTGGTCATATCACAGACATACATCCTAGAGGGCAGAAAATAATAACAAAGAAATAAAACAATTTGAGTCAAACTGTTTTCAATTACACTCCACACACAAATGGCAGCCGTGGATGTGTTTTATGTGCTCATTGCCAATTACCGATTCTCTTCATTCTTGGATGTTAGTGTGATTGGAAACAGCTGGTGGTAGAGAGAGAGGAGAGAGAGGGAGATTTCATAAATGGAGTCCCATTTCCATCTAAGGTTGTATTGATATCAGCATGATGTAACACTATCCCCCTTGCTAGGATGATATTAGCATTATCAATTCGTTATGGTTCAGAGAAAATTTTATTATTGAATATGCCTGCAGACGTGATCAGATTATGGAACCACATATGCAGGCATTTGGAAAGGAAGATATATTCTGTACCAATCCTTCAACAAATATATATATGTATATATATATATATATATATGTGTTTATATATATATACACATACAAACTTCTAGTATTTGTACTGTAGCTATAGTGTGCATGAGCTGCTTTTTGGCTATGAAAACACTTGAGTTTGTGTGTGTTTATTGTTGAGGCCTCACAACTTCTTTATACTCTCTCTCTCTGTGTTTGTTTATGGGTGTATGTGGTTTGATTGTCAGGGCCCTTACACCGTCATCATACTGTGTGCTTTCATGCGTGTCTCTGTGCATGCATACTGTTTGGATGTTCTGTTCCTCTATACATAAACCTCCATCATACCCAAAGACATCAGACTCTCACATGATAACTCCCCACTAGGTATCTAGCCTCACCACCTTGTTTAGGATGGTGGCCTGTAACACACATTACAGTGTCAATGACTTCCTTCTCATCATAGATATTATGGTGTGTGTGTGTGTGTGTGTGTGTGTGTGTGTGTGTTTATATGTTTATAACTTACTTTAGGTTGTAGGCTACTTAGAAGTATATTTAATTCTGAGCTCTTAATAATTTAAATTGTGGATTCACTTACCAAAGCATTTAAAGGCCCAATCAGTGATCCAAACATAAACAAATGGGATTTCGTTATCATTCTCTAGTTGACTGACTGAGGTCATAATACAAGGACAAACACTAGACAACAGATTTGACTGCATTTTTCACATTCCAACAGAAGGTCTCACTGAGTCATGATGTCCTACTCATTCAACCCTGCATGACCAGTGGCCAGTCTGTGGTTATTTTATCATTTATTTTCTTTGTTGACAAAACCCACACCGTGCTTTAGCTCTGCCTATTTTTCAACCATTCTTTGAAAGCATCCTTGTAGTTGATAAACCTATGCATTAAATTAATTAATTTAATGCAATGGACACAGTGTTCTTCTGCTGTCACAGGTGGCCTGCTGTAATTATGCTTTTTAGCCAGTACCCTCCTGTCTTATAATAAGTATTATTCTAGGTCTTTGACAACACCATACCACAGCCCTAAAGAAAATGCTGATGTAAGTACTGTTTGTAACTAAGTTAACCGCTATGTTTTTGACTGCCACATTGCCAGGGTGTTGCTAGCTAGCTAGCTAACGTTTAGGTAGCTGCGCTAACATCAGTTGGTTGCCATTACACTGTTAGCAAGACGCTAGGGCAGTTGTATGGTGTTTCCAAAGACAGGGGTGTAATGGCTAGAGAGCATCCACATTACAGCCGACTGTCTATGACCACAGAAGAAGAGCACTCTACGCGTTGCATTGTGGACACCTGGAGAAACCTAAATAACATAATGGCAGAATGTCTGCCATTACATGAATATTGTGCTGTCAGGACAGTATTATGTTTGTAGGTTAAAGGGGCAGTTCACACAAAATAAGAAAGCATACCTTTCCTCTGTGCTATCTATCCATCCAGATAGTTTCAGTGTGGTTTGTTTTGGATATATCTGCTGTCTGTCATCATTCAAATACAATGGAGGTGAATGGCACTCAGTTCGTGGTGCTGCAAACACCAAAAATATACATTTGGAAAACTCAAAAGCAATGTCTCTTTTCAGAAATGACCTGGTTACTCAAGATAATCCACAGACCTTGTTGTGAGCAGTTTCACGTAGGAACTATTTTCTACCGAAGTACACCGGTCATACATTATTAAATCTAGTAATCTATGCATGGAAAAAACAAAACAATTAGCAAATCTCTGCTAGCAAAACAAGATTGTGCTATCAAGGCAGTGTTATGAACATGATGTATTTACAGCGAGTCTATCATTTTGGAAGAGAGGGAGGAGAGGGCGATTTGTGTCTTGCTGCCTTATAATGGCCAGAAAACTATTATTGTAACCTTAATATGATTTTTTAATTGTATTTGTGTACTTTGTGGCTCTAAAGGTTTGTTTACAGTATGCTGGTAATGTTTTAAACACTGGAGGAAAACATATCTATGTTTTGATTAACAAAGGGTTAAGCCATTTCCAAATGGAGATTAAACACTTCAAAAATGCATGTGAATATACCCTGTATTGATATGGTAAAAAAAGAAAGAAAAAAAAGAACATGGTTCGAGCTTTAAAATGTACATATGCGGTCTCGGGGTAAAAAGCCTATACTTTAGATAAAAGGAATGAGGGTTCATTTTTGCCATGTTGAATCGATTTGTTAGGAACGTGCATTCACATTCTGCACATTCGTGTGCAGCCTACAACATTACCATAATTCTTTTTTTACCCAAAGTATCCAGTGCTGCTGTATTCTCAATAAGCATGATTCAGCCATTTAATTGCTCTCAATTCATATTTACTTGCCGAATGCATTCCAATAGATATATCACAATCCACAGGCATACACAGAACACAACAGCTTTGCAGTATTCAAGAACATCAATTTAATTTTCAATTTCAGCTTAAATAGGAATGCATCACCATGGCCCGGTGAATATGAAGTGAATATGATGTAAACATTTGCAGGCGGCCACAAAAGAGTTCCAGGCTTAATGGTCAGGATCACTGCTTGAAGGTTGCTGTTCTAGCGAGCCACACCGCTACCCACACGCCCTCGTCATTCTGTTTTGTTTACACAGCTGCAGTGGTAGTGGTGTATAGCTACACTAAGGGGCAGTGGGTGAATTAAAAAATGTTTTTATGAGATTGTTATGGTAGCTTCTGTAATGCTACTTGAGTGCTGATTCTACTCTCCTCATTATTTTTCTTCTCATATCTAAATGCACATGAACTTGCATCTCAATGGACTTTAATCTGGTGCTCTTTTTTTTCATATAGAACAACAACTGGGAGTGAGGGTGGACTACCTCAAACCCTGATTATACCCATGGCCGGATTATGTCACTAGGGGGCCCTGGGGCAAGAAAATGCTATGGGTCCCTCATTTTCAAAAAACAGCTCTGAAATACTAATTTCTGGGGCCTTTTGATAATGGATACCTGAGGAAATGGGTGTCCTTGTACTTTAAACAGTATACTGGGGCCCCTCTCAAATAAAATTATAGTTCCTTGGGCACGTATTCCAATTGAAATTAGTGAGATGATGAAATTAATCTACACATGAAGCTGGGGCTCTCTGGGACTTTGGTGATCCGAGGTCTGATGGTCTGGGGCCCCAGGCATTTGCCTGGTCAGTAATCCAGGCATGGCTATACCCATAGATATTATTCTGCCCCACTTGGTGTAGTAAGTCTGTAAACCTACAGGGTTAAAAGCTCAGAAGGCCACTGCTCTCTAACAGGATATTGACGATCAGTTTGACAATTTGTACCTCAAGGGTGTTGTTGGGGCAGGCATCAGTGTGTGTGTCTGGGGTGCCTGTATCAAAGTCTCTTGTGATGCTGAGGCAAGGGCTGAAGCATTGGCTCCCTGGGTAGGTGATATGGGTAGATGAGTGGCCATGACAACCAGAGGCACATGTTAAGTTCAGTGGGTGATGCTGTTCCCTGAAGAAGCTGATTGGTGTGCCTCAGCAGTCTGGACGAGGGTGATTATAGCTTGTATTTTTCATTTGTTTTTATTTTTTTTAATTTATTTATTTATTTATTTGTTTGTTTAGTTTTAGTTCAGTTTAGTTTTTGATGGTTTTCAAAAGAAGAGTTTCTGTTTAGTTTTAGTTATTTGGAAAATGTTTATTTTTAGTTTGTATTTAATATGGGGGCATATTTGTCAGGGGCAAGATTTATGAAGTTCAGAATAGGTATTGTGTAATACAAACACAATCCTTATTGAAGGCAATTGACTCACACGATATTTTGGATATCATTTTATTTTATTTTAGTTCATTTTGTAAGTGCACCTTATCATTTCAGTTAACTGTTCAGAGTTTTCATTTTCATGATAGTTTAAAAGGCAGTAAAATAAATGTAGTCTCTCAACTTAAGTGAAAAGGAGCAGAAAAATTAACAGAGATTGCCTGCTGCGAATAATGTCAAATGCCGAAGTTCATAGCCTGTGATTGGTCTGCTGAGGTTTCACAACATACCGACACACAATAATGGACTGTCGTTAGCAGCCCACTAAACATTAAGCGCATGGAGAGAGACTTGGGCTGGAGGAGGTGAGCGTGTGCGTGTGCTAGAGAGAGAGAGGGAGAGTGGTTGAGAGATATTTACTGCAACAACTTTAGAGAGACCGGTGGAATGAAACTCAGCGCTGTCAATTCTAAAACTGTCAAACCTAATCAAAATAAACTAGGTCTATATGTTTCTATATCATTATAAATGCTCTAGTGTTTTGTCTTATTGAAAATTATGAGTCAACGCACTAGGTTATTTTATGTCAACATTGTTAAATTATATAATAGAAGATGACCTATCATGTCAGCCACTGCTCGTGGCAGAGAAACGTAATATTCAAATTAAGTCTCGAGTCACTGTCGATCTTCAATGCAAAACTAGGGTATGCAAATTAAGACAACTATTCATCAGCACGCAAGGTCATTAATAAATACCATGTTGTACAAAAACAAAAGAAAAAAAGGGTGCCACCATATCATGTGCTCATGCGACCAACTGAGAAAGATGGTAGCAACAGTGCTACCAGTGGAAAAGTTAGTCTTGAACCCTGTGAGATGAGTGTTCCTTGACCTTGAGACACCTTCAGTGCATGTTTCATGGTGTGGATGAATCTCTCTGCAAGACCGTCAATTGCTGGATCATATTGCGCTGATCTGATGTGTTGTATGCCATTTGCTTCCAGAGACATGGTCATTTCCTGTGATACAAATTGGGGGCCGTTATCTGACATGAGTTGCATGGGAGATCCAAAATGAGTGAACATCTCACCTAGCTTCTCGATTGTCTTCTCAGAGATGGTGGATCTCATTGTGGTAACTTCTGGCCACTTATTGTGATCAATATAAACCAGAAACATTTGGTCCTCGAATTGTCCTGCAAAATCAACATGGACACATTGCCAGGGTTTGTCTGGGAAGTCCCATGGGTGCAGGATGGTTGTGAGTTGGCGGTGGTCTGTCAGGTCATATATAGATACTGAGGAAACTTGTGTATGCCCAATACAATGCCTGAAGCTTCTCGTTCTATCTGGGATAGTTTCAACTTGGTTGAAGTTCCTTGATGCGAATGCTATTGGCTTTTCTTCTCTATTTGGCATGATGTGGGATATGACAGCTCCCACATAATATGGCGATGCATGGCATACGAGCTGTATCGGTAGCGATGGGTCAGAATGAGGCAGGGCCTCTGACTTCACCCTATCAAATGCCTCCTGGCATGTTTCAGTCCACATCCATTGTTAGTCTTGCCACAACAACTGGTGCAGCAGCTTTAGCGCTGATGTTGAGTTCTGTACAAACCATCCGTATGTAGATAAGTCATCCCAGGGAAGTACATAACTAGCTTACATTCTGGTTTGCTGGGGTGACCACTATTGCATTGATCTTAGAAGGAGCTGTGTGGAGACCTGTCATATCAATCACATGACGAAGATGCTTCAATGATGACTGAAATAATTAACAGTGTAAGAAACACTGTACTCCAGATAATCCACTGAGGATCTGGTCCGTAGTACGTTTGAAAAGAGCTGGCGCTGATGTGATTCTGAAAGGAAGGTTACAGTATCTGAAGAGACCCTTGTGTCATGACTGTTCATCCACATGCATTTGCAAGTAAGCATGACAGAGATCTTGCTGAACTTCTGGCCTCCACTGAGTCCTGCCAACAAATCATCAATTTGAGGAAGCGGGTGCTACTCCAAGCACAACACTGGGTTAACTGTCACATTAAAATCTTCACATGTCCTCACTCCTCCGTCTTGAAAAAGGGTATGATGTGTCATTTGTGCTAACTTTCTCTAGCACTCGGGTATTTATGAGGGCATCCAAGTCAGCCTCCACCTTTGGTCTGATAGCATACGGCACAGGTCATGACTTCATGAATTTTGGCTAACTGTCAGGCTTAACACTGAGTTTGACTGTCTTTCATGCTAACTCATTCATGAGGACCTCTTCATGTTTCTCCAAAATGGCGCATAGGCCTGAGGAATTCTGTGTCATTATCCTCACTGGGCCCCAGTAAGCGTCCAAGTATAGCAGGATAGTTACCTTTCACAATGTACACTGGTAGTGTCTCTGTTTGTCCTTTATTGGATTGGATTGGATTGGATTGGAAATACTTTACTATCCCATAGGGAAATTAGGCTTCATGACCCACAAGTACATCACAGAACAATTAATATCAAAATTTACAGCAATTTGTAAGCAATAAAGGCAGAGGCTTCATAATTAGTGAGAGAGTCTATTGTCCATGATCTGGTTCACAATCACTCCAGCTCTGAGTCCAGAGAGCTCCAGAGATAAGAAGAAGACCTTCGGGCAGGAGACTAGCCAGCACATCTTCATAGTGCTGGGGGTTGCGATTACTTGTGGTCAGATAGACCGCCTTTAAAGGCGCCACACCAGGGGTAGTCGGATAGTAGTTGTGGGGGGGTTGGGAAGGGGCACTTAAGTGGTCTAAATTTTTTTTTTAATTTAAATCACAGT
>OMKL01124479.1:0-10192 GCA_900302295.1 Parasudis fraserbrunneri
ACACACCCACACATACCCACACACACACACACACACACACACACACACACACACACACACACACACACACTAAACGCTACTGACCTGTGAGTCATAATTATCTGCCTAATGGGCGACATTTAAGATTTTAGTGAGGGAACGCATTAAGCATTTCTCCTGCATTCACTCGGCAGCAGTACACCTAACCCAACAGGTGGAAGGTTGCCCTCATTTACAACAAAAATCCAACTATCATTATTATTATTATTATTTATTTATTTATTTATAATCGATCTCGCTTTCTTGCCCCCTCAGAAAACAAATTGTGGACCGATGACTGAAATGTGCCCTCATACCATAAAATAAATAACTAAATAATAAGTGTTTTCAGACTACAACCAGCTCTGGAACGGGAGACGTGATTGCAACTGGGTTCCGACTCCCAACACAAAATGTCCCCCCGCCCCCAATTGCTGCAAAAAATATTTGGACATGATCAATTTTGTTCTCAAGTCAGTTTACACTAAATGTTTATCAAATAGTCCTCGTGAACAGGTTTTCTCTCCTAGACCTCGGAGCACCTTCCAGCCACAAGTTGTTTTGAAATCACTCAACTCTTGTTTGGGTAAAACTAGCGTCAAGGCTAAAGAAATATTTTTTTTTCACCCAACAGACAGACTGGCGGTAACAAATGACTGCCCCAGCCAAACATAACCTTCAGCAAAGGTCATAGAAAGGTCAAAGGGGCACACAGCTGACAGTGATAAATATAGGCTGATTTGACTGTGCCAGAGCTGAAAAGATTATTTATTTATTTATTTATTTTAAACACATTCATCAGCATTCTCTTCAAATTCTACTCAGTTCATTTATCAGCTCTTTCCTCTATGGGAAGGTTTCAATGTGTCCGCTCAAAATGTTTGGCACACGAGACACAAACCAAAGCCTACGGACGTTACCTAAAACAATACTATTCCGTTTTGTGGTTGTTGTTGTTGTTGTTGTTGTTTTTTCATTTTTCAAGCAACTAGCAGCGCCCCTTTGAACAAACAGTGTTTAGGAAACAACAGTCTAACATACAGAGCTGACCATGGAGGGCAGTCCCCACTCTGAGCGGTGTTGCGCTGTGTAACATCTAAGTATTCTTGTATCACTAAGTATCACTTCGATACTAGGATTTCCTGTGCGTGTTATGCGTTACCGAAGGCTAACGGACTTATGAGGATCACAGTAACATCGTCAAGCCATGTATACTTTCCGGACAAATTGTGGAATTTCTACCATGACGCTCACTACAATGTTCTGTGACTCACAGAATTATGATATGATGTTTTCCTTCCCTTCGGAAGTCACGTGTGTGCATTATGCAGTGTACTGCTGACTGTATGGGTCACATGACCTGTCAAACTAAAGGACTGTGTGGGTATAAATATGGCACCTCCGTACATGTATTTGTTTTGTCTGAAGAAGAGTATGCGCTGGTGCATATAGTGAGAATATATAGTGAGAGCAGAAAACCGGTTTACGGATACCGTTTTTTTTTTTTTCTTCCCCCATTTTATGACTTACAGACTTGGCGATGGAGGGCAGACCCCACTCCGTGCTGAGAAGCCTCGTGCTGTGCAGTCGTCCCTCCGTGTCCACCCGTCTGTCCAGGACGTCCACACCGAACACGCTGGGGTTCATGGGGTTGGGGTACTTCTGCATTGCCGCCTTGGTCACCGTCTCCCATGGGTGGCTGTGGACAACGGGGGTTTAAAACTAGGGTTACTCGATGAGCTCGGGCACGCGCACCGCCACGCGATCGCAGCGTTCCCGGGTTTGAACCGAGAGATAGGTGGCTGTGAGTAAAAATGGCGCTGGCGTCGTGGGCGGGCTGAAAGCGGGGGGACCGAAATGTGATATTAAGGCGTAGGTGTTGGATGTTGGGAGTAATTTGACTGAGCAGGAGTGACCGTTTTGGTTAGGTGGTATACTCAACCTATAGAATGCTCAAACCCATAGAGTGAGGTGGGGAGAAAATACCATAGGCCAGAAAACAAAGGCTCACCATACGGGCTCAAGGTACAGACTTCAAAATTACTTTGTCGGCTTTGTCATTACGATACCTTGGCAGGAGGTTGCAATACTCACTCGATCATTTGCAAAGGCAGGGCAATGTTTATAATCCCAGCACTGTCTGCATATGGCTTTTCCTCAAACAGAGCTGCGTAATCTTTGACGTGACTACATTTGCAGGTGACCTGCCTCTCCCGTATGGCGAGCATTTCTTTTCTGGCCTGTGGAATTTTCTCCCAACCTCATACTATGTGGTTGAGCATGGTATAGGTTGGGTACACCAGCTACATTTCAGTATGGAAGTAGAGTAAGAGAAGACACTTCAGTGATTTGACCTTGACAAAAAAAAATGCTACAATATCAATCTCTTATCTGACAAATTCACCCATATCGGGGTTTTACAGCTTCCAGTATCTCACATGTATGGACCAGGCCAGAAAGAGCTGCATATCTGGGTCGTATGACATAATGTATGCCTTCAACTTTGATCCTCTATGCATTCCTAGAAACATATGGTTGAAGCCCCCTTACAATAACCCAGTATGATCCTGCGTTTATCAAGAACGGCTTTAAAACGCAGTAGGTTGATGTTGAGCTACTACATGTTCCGATCTGAATTACGTAACTAACATATAGTGACAGGCATATATGTCCCACCGTACTAAAGGACCCTAGCCTGAGTTGACGGGTCGTTACGTAATAAGAGTGAACACTGTGCACAACGTGAAATAAATAACATTATTATTACTTATAATGTTACATGGAATACTGAATCTGATTCTCGCGTGATTTAGACACAATTAACAAAATGCATGTGAATCTTGTCTTGTGACTTTTCAGCTACCAGTACCACCAGCTGACAAGCTAAATGAACGTGACCGTTAGGGATGCAGAATGACCAAGTTATGTTAGCTAGCTAGCTAGCTAACTAGTTAGCCTGGCCGTTAGCATACCTTGGCAAACAGCATCAAACCAATAAATGAAGTTAGCGTTAGCCAACGACGTTAGCTTAAGTTACTGATGTTGAAACTTTACCAAGGAAACCACAAGCCAACAACGATACGGAATAAGGCTAGCTAACGTTAGCTAAGCTAACAACTTAGGTAACATTAGCCAGGTTAGCAAGGCGACAAGCCCAGGACAAGTTAAACAAGCAACCGTATTCCGCCATGACAAAAACATAATCACGTGGAGAACCTATTAATTTAACCCAAAGTTAAAAGACCACTCACTTGAATATGTGTTCTGACGCCCAGATCTTCATTTTAAGGGTCTTTCTGCCAGAGCTCGGGAGCCGGCGACTGATGTGACCGCAGCTTGAGAAGGAAGGAAGGATGGCTTGAAGGAGAAAGACTGTGAATAAAGCCCAAGCAATACTCCCCCCTGCTGGTAGAAATATGTAATGGGAACAATTGTGTCCTTCCTCGACTTAATAATTAAAATTTTTGTGCAATACATTTCACACACAAGCGCAGGGCTTGAAATTAAATTAGACCTCGACACCAGCCAAACTGTGTTACATTTTGGCAGTGGGTTTCATGTTTCAAGTTTCACGTTTTATTTGTCACATGCACTTACACCACAGTGAAATGCTTTTCTCCATGTTCTTCAAGAATGTGCTCAAGTTCGGATAAAAAAATACACTAAATGCAATCCAATAAAATACAATGAAATACAGTGCAATGAATGAAATACAATGATACAATTGAAAGATGTACTGGTGTCTTTATGCTGGGTGGCTGGTGTTTGTCAGTTCTCTTAGTCATGTATGTGAGTCCCACATATGTGGCAAGTAGTCAACCTGTGTTCAGCTAGTCTGTTTCATTCTATTAAAAAAAAGACACACACAAAAAACGACTTGGCTGGTAAGAAATTGAATTGATTGGTACATTTCTGAATCCAGCACTAGCCGCGGTGCCGGTGTTCTGACAAACTGAGCTTCCAGAAGTCCAGATTCTCAGATTAGTCTGATTAAATGAGCTTCTCACTTCTTATAACCCACCCTCATAAAGACCGTATTAGCTGTCAGGTAGGAAAATTTGAGCTTCTACCTAAAAGAAACAAGTTTAAAACAAGGGCAACACACCGTGTCAGGCAAATATAGAAGAGGAAGAAGAAGAAGAAGAAGAAAACACTTTAATGACCAGCATTTATTTAGCTTTCAGCTGGCATTTTGCACAAACATACTCATCATCCTCGTGAACAACCTAATAGACACAGTCAACATGTAGCCTACCCATCTAGGTTATGTGAAACACACAGGATGTATAATCTATCTGGTTTATATATAAACTGGATTTATATTTATATTTCTTTCGAGAACTATAGCTATTAGCTAGTCTACTAGAGGCGTTAGAGGTGATTAGGTAAGGGGGGTGTGACAGCCAGTGAGAGCTGTCAGTGAGACGGGGCGGGATATGCAGAATGACAGATTGGCAATCAAGAGCCTGCGCTGTTTCACTGGCTGAGGAAAGCCGCGGCGTAACAACGTATGAAGAGACCAAATGAGTCATATGACGTAATCACGCAATATCCGACCTGTCCTTGAAGCGACAATACAGCCAAGATGGTTGCATACTGGAGACAAGCGGGCCTGAGGTGAAATATCTATATTTTGCGATTTCAAGCTCACGTTAACCATCAAATATTTCATTTGAATAGCTTATGTTCTCGATTGCATGCTTATTTGGAACCTTTGCCGTCATATAATCCATAAGACCTGGCAGTTAGCATGCTAGCAACTCTTAGCTTTCTCAGCCCATGCCTGCGTGCATGTTGTTGGGAATCAATGATTTGTGGTGTGATTACATGATATGATAGTTCATCTGTAATCGTGTTGTCACTCGGCATTTGTCCCTCTGCATGTTCCTAATGTGTTCCCTTGTCTGCCCTCTGTTCGCAGCTACATTCGCTTCTCCTCGATCTGCGCCAGCGTAGTGCGCGCCGCATTGAAACCTCAGTTCCAAGCTGAGGCGTTGAAGGCCGCGGAGGCTAATGTCAAAGTATTAAAACCCAAGCCCGCAGCATGTAAGTACCGGTACATTATATGTTGTAGTATTGCTGCACCTGAAACATTGACACATTTATTGATGTATTATCTCCCTTATTCTTGACATTGGTGGTGGCAAACGGCTGGTTATGATGGTCAAATAGCATGGTCAATTAACTTAGTTGCAGAATATGCATTTTTCCTGTCATGTTTTTCACATGCCACACATTGTTTACAACACTTAATCGCAAATAAAAAGCTTCAAAGGAAGTTATCTCATACTACACATACTGCAGTTGTATGGATTTTTTGACCTTGGGAGTAGTAAACACTAACATCCCAAAATGCACCAGCCACTTTAAAAGTCAAGCCAAAACGTTTTTAGAATGAGTTCGAGTATGATTACTTTTATACAAAATCAAATCAAATGGGTATGTGTATTGAACAACTCTTGTCTTGAAGCTCCACCAAAAAAACCAACTCGGTGATCTGTTTGGCTGTGGTCCTAACTTCCGACCACATTTATCGTACAAAGAAGAGCAATGTTGGTTATTTCGAAAGGTAATTTTGGGGCACTTGTGTCACGATTAGAAACACATCGCAGGCATTTGTAACTAATTATTGTAGAGGTAATATTTTTACATTTTCCCATAACTACCTGGTGTTCCTTAGTATTGAGTCTTTGACTCTGTATGTGTATCAGTCATTGAGGGGTTTAGATCACCACACAGTCATCTTGATAGGCAGCAGGTAGTGGTAATCAAACAATGGGTTTGATTACTTAATAGTTAATAATTACTTAAATTGTGATTACCAATTACCACATTTCTACATGATGCAGTGTCATGAATAGCAAATAACAATTTCCCATACTACAAACTGTTCATGTATACAGAACAGTATTTTACCTCGACGTTTCGGCTGTAGTCTCTACCACCCTCTTCAGAAGCATCACAGGTGAGACATTATGCTGTAACACGGTAGCCCCTGTGACGCTTTTGAAGAAGGCGATAGAGATTACAGCTTAAACGTCAAGGTAAAAAGAAAAAGAAGTCTTAACCAGCCTGTATATATGAACAGTTTATAGTATCTTAAGTTAATTTATAACAATTTCCTGTTCTCTGTTCTCCTTACAGGATCTGAGAAGTTGTTCCTTGGCTGTATTTGGACCCGTCACCGTCCCATCCCGTGCGTCTTATTTTGATTGGATGAAAACGAGGAAGAATGGATGACATCACGAAGATTATCTATAGAGAAAGACTGGGGACCTAAATTTGTTGGTTTTTCCTTTCATTTGTAATTAAGAAATGTATTAAAAGAAAATAAATTTGGAGATGCCTTCGTGTCATATTTGATGAGGTTTGATTGTGTTTGCTCCCTCGTTTCTTGAGAACTTTGACATCATTGCACAGTAAACTGCAGAAACAGAAAAAGACTTTGTAGGTCATATTTTATTTTGAAATAAATGAAACAATTTACTAGGGTACATGAGCAATATGTAGAGAATCTGTATTTACAGGGGGAAATGTGGATGGTATTTCAGTATATAACAATGGTTTCTTTCAATGTAATGGGGATAGGGTAGGATGGTAAAGTCTCAAACTATTCAACTACTTGACAATTATAAAAACTTGAAACTTTTTAAGAAATACATGCATTGTACAGTAAATTATTGTACTACCGAATTTCCCCACGGGATAATAAAGTATTTCAATTCAATAAAGGGACAATCCCATTAACTTTAGTAAAAGAACTACAGGCACTTCATTGTCCAAGCCACATGGTCTCTTCATTTATTGTCTTCTTCAGTGGTGCACCTGCATACAAATTTGTGTCCATTCACTACATAGAATTGCTGACGTTCTGAAGTCGGTTATGAGAAAGGGGGGGCCCGATGAGAAGTCCTGCACCCGAGCCCGTCGTGTGACCTGAGCCGACGGCTAGCTGTCTTTCTTCTCTCTGGTGATCTTGATCATGGTCTCCGGCGATCGGTAGAGGAAGATGAGTTTCTCGAACAGGGTCTCCTCCAGCTCCATCTCTCCGGTCTCCCGCACCACGAAGATGTCCGTGCAGAGCTTCAGGACCCGGTCCACGCAGGGCAGCTCCTCGAACATGATGGACCGGGAGATCCCGTTGAAGAATTCCCTGACGAACTTCCCTATGACCAGCACCACGGACATGTACAGGCCCACGATACTGGAGGGGAGAGAGCACAAAGGTATTACCACTAAGGATACTTCCAAGTACATTTACACATACCAGGAATTTGCCCTCTGCGTTTAACCCATCCTAGATATTTAGGAGCAGCCGGCGTCCACAGTCTAGCGCCTGGGGACCAACTCCAGTTGAAATGGCAGTGCCTTGGTCAAGGGCAATGTCAGTAGTGTACCTGGCATGTATGTCTCTTATGATGTGGGAGGAAACCTATGCAAACACAGGGAGAACATGCAAACTCCACATCCCATCGTGGGTTTTCGACCCCAGGACCTTCTTGCTGTAAGGCAGCAGTGCTAAACTTCAAAATTCCATTCCATTATGTCAATGCATGGAGATGGCTAGGGGCACAAACGTCTCAGCGTAAAGACCTTGTGTGAGAGCCCGTTTTTGACCAGAGTACCATTAAAATAATCAGTAATCAATAAATACGGTACCAGCGTAATATGTAACCATAAATAAAAGTTGGCATAACAAAAGCGTGTTCTTTGTACGTTCTTTTGCAATGTTTACAAAGTGATAAAGGAGTCTAGCTCTTAGAATAGTTTGAACCAACTGTACGATAATGACTGAACGACAACATAGGCTATGATAACTTTGGCTTCAGTGATCTGATTCTAATCAGACACCAGGATGCCTGCAGATTGTGTAACGTTAGTGTACAACAGGATTGCATCACTTTATTTTGCTGGCGAATGTCTGTAGATCAGCAACAGGGTCTCTGTGCACGTCTGGCAACATAACAGGAGGGAATAGGTGTGTGTGTGTGTGTGTGAGTGTGGTGGACAGGAATGCAGGTTAAAGATGCCAAGTCAAGATACCTAAAGACAAAAACAAATTTTTTGCAACTTTGCCTTTAAACCAAGCTGCATGAACTAAAAACAACCAGTATGGGAGACAAATTCAGCCACTCTTGGAGGTCGATGGATGTTCTTAAAAAAAGTACTTTATTGGTACAACTATTGTTCCAATAAAATATGTTTTTCAGAACATCCATCGACCTCCAAGAGTAGCTGAATCTTTCTTCCAAACCAACCATGGTACCTACCCGTGTCCGGCCAGAAAGCCCAGACTGGGTGGACTGACTTTATCGTTGAAGATCGCTATCTCTATGCTGTGGCAGCCGCTGCGGGCGGGGGTGGGACCCGGGGTGCACTCCTCCACCACCCACCACTGGTCTGTCTCTCCCTCCACGCTCCCGTTGGTCTGCTGAAGCTTGATTGACATGGGCCTGAAGAAAGCCAGTGTCTGGATGTCCTCTGGGCGGTCTGAGTGCTCTTGAGGGTGACATATGAGGGTTAAAATGGAGTGTTTTAGGCGGTGGGAGTTCTGCATGGGTTAAACATCCCAGAACTTATGAGACAATGCTTCGGCCCCTCCAGTTTACCCCCTGATCATAAAGACCTTTTCTTACCTGACAACATAAACATTCTAAATGGGCCCAAGTTTATTTCCTGTTGCAATGTTTGCTAATACAGTAGCTGACAGGAAAAAAAAACTGGGGCCAAAGCTGTTCCCCTAGCAACGGAATTCTTCTGAAATAAAGGTCTCTACACAGATAGATAATTAGAATATGCTTCTGATTGTGTTTTTTATAGTATGTTTTATATACACAAACAGGAATCATGTAAGCATGATATGAAGTGTATATGTAGATGTCAGCAAAATGTGTAGAATTCATTCATGTCTGGCAAGATGGATAGACTTTGAATGTTTTCAGATACAGTGCAGCCCTTTAATAAAACAATCACACGGAATTTGGAATATTATGTTAATATGCTAAAGGGTGACTAACCAACTTCCATCCTGGTGGCCATCTTTGACTCTGGACCTTTGGGACCTCTGAGGAACTTGGGCAGCAGATTCTCAATGATCCTAGAAGAGAGAGAATGAGAGACCACAAGATGAGACTTAAGGTTTCATCATTCAAACACAACAGGACGCCTTCAACGGCAGGAGTGGATGCTTCCAAGTCAGATTTTGCCCATTTTGTAATCCTCAAGTGTGTGTGTGTGTGTGTGCGCGCACGTGTGAGTGTGTGCAAGAGTGTGTGTGTGTGTGTGTGTGTGTGTGTGCGCAAGTGCACGAGCGAATGCATGCGTTTTTGTGCACGTGTGCACGCGTGCATACAGTATATGTGTGTGTGTGTGTGTGTGTGAGACTCACACAGGGCTACTTCTGGTCCCTTTGAGCATGTGGACGATCCCGTCCCTCAGAGATCTGTCCTCGTACTTCATAGTGTGTTCTCCCATCGTCTCCGCATTCATCGATATGGACGCGTTCCTGGAGAGGGAGGAAGGAGCGCTAAATAGTGTACGCACATGCTGCACTGACAACCCCCCCCCCCAACCCTGGTCCACACAAACATATTTGAATGATATAATTATGTCCACATAAATTACAAACAGGTAAGGGACATACATATTCAGAGGCCTTACATGTGTGCTAAATAGGCATCAGGTTGGTATAGACAGACAGGCAGACAGACAGACAGACAGACAGACAGACAGATAGATAGATAGATAGATAGATAGATAGATAGATAGATAGATAGATAGATAGATAGATAGATAGATAGATAGATAGATAGATAGATAGACAGACAGACAGACAGATTATTAATCCCCTCAGGGAATTTAGGGCATCACAGCAACATTAAAAGTAAGAACCGCAATGTCCCCACAAGGAAGGATGTCACTCATCTTTCTGTTCTTGTGGGGACATTTGGGACACACACACACCTGAGCATGGTCCACCTCAGCGTGACGTAGATGTGAGTGGAGTTGCTGAGCTCCTGGATCATGGCCTCTCGGCTGGCCGGGCTGATGCTCCACAGCAGGCTGGCGTCGCTCTTGATCTTGGCGTCGATCAGGTCCTCCGCCACGTAGTTCACTATGAACTGCATGGCGGACTGGGAGAGGAAAGCAAGTGTGTTCACACGGATGTTATCGA
>OMKL01124495.1:0-10468 GCA_900302295.1 Parasudis fraserbrunneri
CGTACACCACCACGAACATCTTCACCACCGTCTTGTTGGGGTTGAATAAGGTCTGGGACACAGATCGCGGAGAGAGAGAGAGAGAACGGGCTTTTTACTCTTTCACGTAGACATTATTTAGACGGGAGCAGAACATTTTAATGACGCGGATCAGATCTTTTCAGCAAAAACAAGAGCAAGTCTGGGTCACACCGGGGTTGAAGAATCAGATGGTCTGTTTGCATGTAAATAAAGGCATGTAAGCCTTTGAACACAAACAAAGACATTACTCCACTCCCATTCGCCTTATTCACCTCGCCCCCATCTTTGTTTTCCTAGATCGCTATGAATGCATTTCAATGAGCTGATGACTAATTTACTTCTATGTATTTCAATACAAGAAAACTACAACAGTGAAAAACAACCAGAGTCAGGTAATCATGAGCTCGTAATTCCAATGGTGTATTCCGCCTGTTGTTTTGACTGTTTCAGTTCTTGGAAGTGGCATTTTTATAGCTACACTTTAACACTGAAGTGAACGGGCACTTCCGCATCCGTACCTCACATTACGTCAGACTTGACCGATACGGCGGCGAGGTGAATAAGTCAAACAAAAAGCGTATCGTCTGTATCCAACTTGGCACATTCCCCTCGCTCCCCAGTAGGGGTCTCCCTGTCCCTGCGCTGGTTTTGCAGGTGTAATCCGCCCTCTTTGTTCTCCCGTCCGTCACTCAGCTACTGCGGCTGCATTCCCATGATGCAAATATCCCACCCTGCTGCCATTACTCACCACTTGAATGGTTCCTGAAGGAGGCACGCGGTAGCCCCGTTTCCCCAGGGACTCCAGGTTGATCACACCCTGCGCACACAACAACAGCGCCACGTTAGAACCACCTTCATGTCCACAGCAATGAGAGCTGTACACTTCCTGGAGGCTGTCCTCCCCATACACACACAACCTCCAAAAGGGATAATGGTTATTGCTGTCTCATTATGCGTTCACACTGACCTGTGGAATTATTCGTATTTTTGCCTGTACCTGTGAAACCAAAGGGTTCCAATATACATGGTGTGAAATGCGTTGCGATCATTTTATATCTGCTTGTCAGAGGAAAAAGATGTGCGGTAATAAAAGGTAGCACTACGACCTTAAACAACAACCACCGTGTCACAAACAAGCAAACACAGTTGATGCACAGGAAGCAGCTTTCTCACACACACACACACACACACACACACACACACACACACACACTGCTGTGAATGGAGGTTTAACATTATAGGCACAGCCGCCTGCAGATTTGGCTCTCGGCCAAAGATTCAATCAAGCGGGTTTAACTAGGAATGAATCCAAATGACTGAATTATTGATCGAGCGGCTGAAAAAGGGGGACCTCACCATATATGGCGAGGGAGCGTTGTCGTCCGAGACGCTGTAGAAGGACACGTCCACGGGCAAGGTCATGTGACTGGGGCAGAACGACCCGCTGGCGCCCACCTCTGCCGTGAAGCCCTCCACGTTCCCCAGCGGCTCCAGGCGGTAGTTCAATACACACTCCTGTTGCAACACATTCGTCTCTGCGTCAAAATCCTCACAATCCTTTTGAGTTTTGCTCTGTGTTACAGCACCCATCTGCAGTAGCCATTTTCTCTCTTGGCTAGCTTTCTATTTGAAAGGGGACATATTATTTATCTTTTCAACAATTTTATACGACTTCCTTAAATCCGTGGAACATGTGCGTTAATTTTTTTTGCGAAGAAACTAGCCTAAAATCGAATTGTATTTATTTTCCAGCACCACTTCCCTTGTATTGAACAAGTCGTTTTTGGTGGGTGTAGCACACATCAAATTTTTAATTCATAATTTCCTTCCCTGCCTGGCTACCCCACAGCCAAGAGTAAAACATTTTTACAAACTGGGCAGTACATTAGGTAAGCAGTGTTCCTGGCTCATAGATTCATCAAAACCAATTCATCGCTTGTGCCCCCTTGTGACATCACCATGGGCAATAATTCTGAAAATCTTGTTTAGGCTTGTTAATCTGCAGTACATATGTAATTTTCTTCCAGTGCCTGAATAACATTTCAGAATGCCAAATCCATATGAAGACAAGGCAAAACCCATTTTCCATAGTATCTCCTCTCTAATTAATTTAGGGATGCAAAATGGCTACTGAAGCTACTTGCTATTCAAACTATACTGCGGTTTTGGCAGGCCGCCAACATGTGTTCACTTTTTCTATGCTGAGATATACTTTGGCTGCGAAGAAATACAATTGGCTGGGGAAATTCTGAATCCGCTTGTCGCTGTGGCCACAAAAATGTTAGTTTCATGTCCTGTGCCGAGTGAGTGTGTGTGTGTGTGTGTGTGTGTGTGTATTGTACCTCAAAGTTGCCTAGCAGACTGAGGCTGGCAGGTGGAGCGCTGGCACTGAACAGCTGCTGAGGATCCTCTATGTCCTCTTCTCTCTTCGGACAGACCCTGAAGGGTTAACACACACACAGCCTTGTTGTTATTGCACATAAGGCGTCAATTCTACAGGACAGACTTTGACACGCCCCCTCCGCCTTCTGAGATCCAATCATGCACCTACACTCCTTTTAAAAAGAAAAATCACAGAAAAGTTAGCCACTGGGATGGTCTCAGACCCCTCATATAACTTTGCCTGACCCCATTTCCCAAACCAAACTATTGTATGATTACTACACATTTGGCAAGAGGATAAGCTGACCTTCTGTATTCCTTAACGTTGTTTCTTAAAGCTATGGGTTGGGACCCAAAATGGTGCACAGGTTAGTTTCTGGTAGGACCCAACATGACAAGAATACTGGTATGTCTTACTGTAAATTCAGACTGAATGCGATGAGTATGTTTAGACATGCAAGTATGTTTGATCTCAACAGCAGCTAGCCAACATTTACGTAGACTGGCCCATTTGTAAATGTTAACCATTCAAAATGTATAGGCTACAGAGCACTCAAGGCAGTCTATTTCAGATTCTTTGTGAAGAGAATGCCCATGTTTGCACCTACGCCACCTAGTGAGGCTCCTCCCTCTTGCTCTGATCACCTCCTTCCATTGAATTTGCATGCTTTCACAGGGCCTCAAATGTTGTTGTTTTTTTTTTTTTTTACATTTTAGGATATATATATTTTTTTATGTATTCAATCAGTAGGAAGGCTGAAAGGGAGACAGACTAGCGGAGACACAGGAGATAAGGTTCTAACGGGATTCTATCCTAGGCCAGCAGGGATACTTGTGGTTCCACAGGCGGTGGTCTTAACCACGAGACATAAACCCGGAAGTCCCACCTGCCAGCCGGACTATAATCTATTCATATTCTATTTCACCGGATGACATTACCGTGTGAATACAAGATTCACTGGCAAATCAGAAGAGGCAGTTGAGCTGCACTCCACATCCTGTCTGGGGAGGTGCTGCGTCTGCCATTTTGAGCAGGGTGTGATGGTGAATGCAGCAGCAGTGCTGCAGTGCCTCAGCCAGGTGGCAGTGTGAGGGGGAAGAGACATCAGTGGGACACATGGGGCTCGTCGAACCACAGGCTAATTAAAAGGCCTCTCGAGCCACAGGTGACCGTTCCACCCAACTACTCATCTGTACAAGTTTATGTCTTCGGCTGTGAATGCTCACAGTTTTAAGTGAAAATCGGACCGAATTCAGAATTCGTGTTATCCTTACAGTGGGTGGCAAAAGTACTTTCTTTGTGTGTCTTCCGTGCAAAAGTGCTTTATTTCATCACAGTGAAAAGCACGTTATTGAAATTTATGTAAAAGAAATCACATTAAAATAATAGAGGAATCGAGTTTGAATAGGTATTCAGCTCCATTCGAGCTAAATTACCTGTCAAAAATGTGTTCAACATTTCATATCACTCAAGATGTCATCTTTAGATAAGATTTAACCAATGTTTCTTTTCCAAACGGTTTCAATTCGGTCTTGCGAGCAAAGCCGAGGCCAGATCCTTTCAATACACTTTAATGGTAAAGCTGTAGTGTTGACTCCATCACTTAAACATCATACGGGATATTTGGTTGACTTATGAATGGCATTCAAAGGAAATATAAATCACCATCCTCCAGGCACTACACTGAAAACACAGCACGGTACAATTACATTGGGTTTTTCCTTCCTACATTTGTCTATTGACTTCCATAGTAAAACTAGACAGGGGGAAAGTCACAGAGTTTTGGCACGGTAAAATGATTGCTCTGCACTAGATGGTGTTTGACAGTGTTGTGAGTGTAACGTTACCTTTTCCCAGAGGCCCATGGAAGTCCCTTACAGCCAGTCAGAGAGGTGTCCAGGTCAAAGTAGCCAGTCTGGGTTTTCCTCTGGGGAACCTGGTGCGCGTGCACACACACGCACACACGCACACACACACACAATTAGAATATAAAGAGAAACAGTGAAGATATCCCACTGTACAGGCAGCATTGAGGAAAAAGCTTGTGATGTGTGGGATACTGATGGTTTACTCTCTCAGACTACAACTTTTTAGGCAACATTGTTGGGCAATGTTGGGCAAGTGGATGTCTTTTTTTTAATTGCATGGCAACCTCTTGTTGCCCAGTTAAATTCTATTGTATATTTTCCCCTGTGTCTCACTTAACCTCTTGTTGGAAAGCACATTGCCCCATCGTGCTGCCCAAAAAGTTGCCCTGTGTATCAGCACTCTTATGGTCAATGTGGACAGCATAGTTGGCTATGATGAGAAAAATACGCTAATCATAAGCCATTGGAGTGTTACCTGTGTGTCATGTGTGTGTCATGTATGTGTGTGTGTGTGTGTGTGTGTGTGTGTCAGGAAACAGTGTGTCTAGGTGCTGGGTGCTCTCTGACAGCCACAGTTCAACAGGAAGTGAGTCAAGAGCACTACTGTGGCTGATGAGGTGCAGATGAGTCGTACGGCTCACACTGTGTGTGTGTGTGCATGTGTGTGTGTGTGTGTGTGTGTGTTGACCAGACCTGAACAAAAGAGCTGTATAGTCTGCTGACAGATTCACGAGAGTGTCTTTTTGACAAACAGTCCTGAGCTGCCGCTTCCAAACAGTGAGCTCACTGCGACTCACACTCCTTACACGGCAAGAGAATAAGGCTAGCTGGCTTGTGTATGTGTCTGTCTTAACGGCAATGATAACAGTGACCGTGCTATGACTGACGGCTGAGCCAATGTGTGTGTGTGTGAGCATCTTAACAGTGCAGGGGAGCAGGGGTAGGTGTGTGTGTTTATGTGTGTGTGTGTGTGTGTGTCTTACGGGACTGGACAGCAGTGGAAGGCCAGTACAGGGGTGGAAGGCCTTGGTAGCTGTGGCGTCTAGTGAGTGTCGGTTCTGCTTCCTCCAGCTGTTACAGGGCCCTAGGGGGGAGGGGCTGTGAGCTCGCTGGTGAGGAGAGAGAGAGAGAGAGAGAGAGAGAGAGAGAGAGAGAGAGAGATTCACACGCGCACATAAATGTATACGTGTGTGTGTGTGTGTGCATGAGAGAGAGTCTATTACATCATGATTGTTGATTTGCACTGGGGATGCACAGAAGAAAATGGGAAAAAATATTGTTTATTTTGGTCAGTACTTGTTGCTACATACCATAAGTAAAAAAAACATGTGCCATGAAATTGCTCCTTTGTCCCATTAAGGTTTGTCCATCATTTGTCCAGGAGATGGCGATAGTGGATAGTGAAACATCTCTCATTGTTTTCACCATTCATATAATAAAGCATTTCACCTCATATTATTGTATGTTTTTCTTGCTGACTTCGGTGTGAGTATTAATCACTTGCTCTGCATATCTTTAAATGCTGTGACAAAATCTTATCTAAAAGGTCTAGATGTAAAAATGACTGGTGCATAACCTGGCATTTTCAGTTTAAATAAATAATTTGATTTCAACTGAGAGACAAGATAAGATCACTAAGATTGTTGCATTAACTGAAATAACACATTAACAATGTGTTACTACCACTTCATCCAAATTAGAGGGATTTAGAGGGATAATATGCATGAGGAACAATGTGAGAAAAGAGTGCTGTTTTTCACCACTAGGGGCAATCTGATGCCACAAGAGAGAAGAGAAGGATACCACAAGGAGAAAGAGAGCAAGGTTAGCTTTAGGGTGGTATGTGTCCAAAGGTATGTCAGTAGAATAACCTAATAGACTAGTTTAACATGTTATTATGCATCTGGGTCATGGTAATGCACCTGTCACATACCTAGCCACTATTATACCAAGCACTACAGAGGGAGGGATTTCAAATTAAAGCGCACATTAGCTGGTAGCCTAAAGGTTAAAGAGACAGGCCTGTGGCTATAGAGAGATGCCAATTCCACACCCCAGACCAACTGAGAGAATCAGGGGAGGTGATGGGAGTAATGCTCCTCACTCTCTTGGCCAATGTTGAGGTGTTCTTAAGCACGACACTGCTCTGGTGCAGGTAGCACAGTGGTTCTCAAATTTTTGTTTTGTTTTATGACCCTTAAAAACAGAGGGACCTTTGACAACAACCTCCAGGTTGAGAACCACTGTGCTAGAAGACTATGGTTGTACATGGTTAGCTCCCAGATCAGAATGTGCTAAAAGACTGTGCTTGTACAGGGTTAGCTCCCAGATCAGAACTGCTGTGCTAGAATACTAGGGTTGTACAGGGTTAGCTCCCAGATCAGAATGTGCTAGAAGACTGGTTGTACAGGGTTAGCTCCCAGATCAGAACCACTGTGCTAGAAGCAGAAGACTATGGTTGTACAGGGTTAGCTCCCAGATCAGAACTATGCTAGAAGACTATGGTTGTACAGGGTTAGCTCCCTGATCAGAATGTGCTACAAGACTGTGGTTGTACAGGGTTAGCTCCCAGATCAGAATGTGCTAAAATACTGTGGTTGTACAGGGTTAGCTCCCAGATCAGAATCACTATGTTAGAAGACTGGTTGTACAGGGTTAGCTCCCAGATCAGAGGCACTATGTTAGAAGACTATGGTTGTACGGAGTTAGCTCCCAGATCAGAATGTGTATGTGTGTGTGTGTGTGTGTGTAACTACAGTATGAAGTATGAGTATGAAGCAAGCTGTTGCTAAAATAAACAAAAAACATAACAAATCTAAACGATATAATTTCCAGTTGTGCATTGTAAATGGACTAACGCATCATTTGGACCACATTTGGTTTGTCAACAAGTCAACGGAAACTATAATAACTGTCAATTCCTAACAGTTACAGCCAGCCAACCCTACAGGGAAAGGTTCTCTTCCAGTGAAGTATAGCTAATGGGTCTTGACACATGTTTGTTTACAGCAGCCAATTCATCTAAACACCACATTCAACCATGCCTGAGTAGACCATATCCCTCTACATGCTTGCCCTCATTATAATATTTCATGTTCATGTTTACTCATTTGAATCCATTAGGTTTCTGTGCGATAACTGGGTGCTGCACTGATACATTTGTAGGCTGCTTGTATAATTTGGACACATTTTAAAATGATTGTACATAAACTTTTTTTTTTTTTTTTTTTCATATAATAGCCAAGCCATGTGAAATAGTTCAAATCAAAGGGATAAAAGACCAACAGCATGATGCAAAAAACCCACCACATATATTTCAAGCCTCCCTCTACATAGGGCCGGTGCTGTTATCTACAGCAACTGTAGCTACGTTATGCTTGGATGAACATAAAGCAGATTGATTTAATTTAGGATGAAATGTTCAGGCCAAGCCACATGTTCACAGATGCAAAGCCATGCTGTAATTTTCCTTTGATTATGCAAAGGGATTCCTATCAATGCAGACATTGACAGGCCTCCAACATTGCATGCTTATTAAGAGCTTATGGAGTTGGACTTCTTGGTTATCGCCTCATAATGAGCTAATGAATATTCAGTTTTGACTTCATAAATCCAGAACTGTCCTCTTCAATAGATCGTCACTGTAAATTGCTGCCTGTGGTTGTGGCTACCTATTTGATCATAGCTGCAGCATTACACTGATATTTTCTATCTTTCCTACAACGTTGGACAGGAGCATAGCACATGTTGAAAACATGCTTCATGATGCACAGAACCTTGAATCACTTTTTATACCACAACCATTCCCTCTGTTGACCACTCTTCTTCACTGCACGGTGAGCTTCATGTAAGCATGCACAAACCTGATCTGACAACATTGACCTTATTTCAATGTTGACTAATTCCCCAGAAATAAGAGTGCTGATGATATGGGAGGTAGATTAGAAGGAGTAGTGAGTAGTAGGTTTATATTCAAAGACAGTGCTTATCATACATAGAGATTTCAGATGATGGTTGCAGCCATGCAGGACGTGTGTATAACATGATAACTTATCAACAGCTACTAACCATAACAAAAGAGCCAATAGGAATGTTGTGAAGAGTCGTGAGATCTGACAACATCTTATCTGTGATAGGTTATTGTGATCATTGTGACTGGTAACTTGTGAGTCTTATCAACTGCTACCCAATGAAATGCCACGGTCAGACTAGGCCTATGTCATATTGTTACTGATTATTTAACATGTAGGTCACCCTCCAGGTCTGTTTGGTTGTATCCAAATGCACAACAAAAGCTTTTTTTTTTTTTTACTGTCGTTTGCTGAGACCAATGTTTCTCTGCAATCCTGTTTTGTAACAACAACAAAAAAGTATATTTTGAGCATTTGTAGTGATTACTTTTGAATGTCTGATTGGTTTGCAACAATTTGGGATGCGTACATCCCTGTATTTGCTCCTAAATGTCAATAATATGTCTGTATTATATTCTTTGAGATTGTGTAAAAGGTTATTGTTAAGTAAGTACCCAGTAAGCTTTATATCATGTTGACCTCAGGCAAAACTAGCATGAGTAATCCTTAATATATTAGTTAGCGAATGCACCAGGTATGCAACTTAACCTGTTTCACCCCGTTACTGAGGACAAGAACAAAAGCAGAACATGAACTGGTAAGAATTAACAGGCCTTCTTCCTCTGCCTTGTTGGCACGTACTCTGACACTGGAATTTGCACATGTATGTATGTAGAAACCACACATTGCTTCAACTGTTATTCTATGCCAATACCACCACCCGTGGCACCTGCATACAGGCTCAGGTCAATGACCCATCAACTTCATGTCTAGGCTATTATTTTCTCACAACATTTCAGAAATGGCATTCAAAGACCGTCATCCCCAGTTAAACTCTGGCTGTAAGGGTTTGTTTTTCTCTTTTCAAGGACAATTCACAACAGTGAATACTGCCAAGGCCCAAACAAAAACAACTCCCTAAAACGCCTTGGCAGCTTCAGTGCCAGTGCTAAAAAAAGGCAGAAAAAGAATGTCATGCCAAGATTATGTAGTTAAATCCAAAATAAACAGACAAAGCACAGCAGGTAGAATGACACTTTTTTTTTGCACTCTTGGTTCATACGTTAAGATTCTCAGCAAGTTTTTTTTCTTTTGTCTTTCTTTTTTTTTCTTTTTTTTTTTTTACATTGAAACAGTGCAAATGCACAATAGCACAACAGACACCATTTAATGATACAGGTTATTTTTTTTAAGTCAATACAGCAAATTTTGACAATTGCATGTTTTTTTTTGTTTGTTTGTTTGTTTTTTTCCTTTAGCTTAACATAAATATGTTTGACTTCAGTTTAAACTTTGATTCAGTGTGTCCTCTTTTCACTTTTATGGGACCCTTTCTTTCAAAGTAGTCTTTGGAAATTGATGGCAACTGCTTTCCCAAGTGTGGTCGGCGACTCTTGCTAGATCATGACCAGTGGTGAGCAGATCACTGTCAGCATCTCTTTGCCGTCATGACCAGCTGCAGTGAGGTCATCTGACTCGTTTTCCTCCAATCGTCTTCGTTCCTGCGTTTGGATGAACTGCATGGCCATCTTTGAGGCCTTTCAGCCATGTTGCAAACCAGCACTGATATTAAACACATCTCCTTTTTAATGATATGCATATTATATAAAGAAAGAGATAACCTAAGACCTGAGAAAATATCGCGTTTTGCAATGCAAGATACAGAAGGTACAGTGCTGTTCACCCAATCGATACAAATCAACCACCAACACACAGCAGTCTTGCACACGCCAGTGTCAAAAACATTTTTTCTTTGACATATCAAAACAGAACAACGAACAACATTGAAGGACACAGACCCCCCCAAAAAAACCCACTTGGATGGTTTCAATCCGACATGGATTCCATCCATCTTCATATGTATCGATTAATTTCTTATTTATCAAGTAAACATATGCTCTGGCAGATGTAATTCCATTATCTGGTAATTCAACTGTCCCTTTCTTGTTACCTTAAAAAAAAGAAAAAGAAAAGAAGTAAATATGGTGAATCAAGAGGGGGCATAGAAACATCTGGTGGACTGCTGAGCACCTCTCGCCCCGGTGGCGCTGCTTTAGTGCCCCTCACAGGGGATGTCACCCGCCTCGAGGCATTTCGTATGTGCACATTAGTAGTTATGCTCAAGC
>OMKL01124571.1:0-10775 GCA_900302295.1 Parasudis fraserbrunneri
TTTGTCTGTCATTCAATATCTCTCTCTCTTCCTCTCTCTCTCTCTCTCTCCCCCTCTCTCTCTCTCTCTCTCTCTCTCTCTCTCTCTCTCTCACACACACACATGACACTGTGTGTACATGTGCATGTGTATGGGCCATGCCATAAACTCATATATTGTGTGTGTGTGTGTGTGTGTGTGTGTGTGTGTGTGTGTGTGTGTGTGTTTGTGTGTGTCTGCTTCTGGATAATGCTAAACTCGTTCATGAATGTGAGTGTGTGCATGGGTGCACTGTTTGAATGTGAATAACAACTTTTCAGGCATGGCTTGGGAAGTTGAGTGCAATGCAAGGAAGTGGGCGTAATATTTGTTCATGGGCTCACATAAATAAAGTGTATAATAGATGTTGTGTTCATTAATGGTGCTAAATGTAACCATGGTCTCCGGCGACCTGAAGTAACAGCAGGACATTGTGTAAGTGTCTGGGTTGGGGTTTGGGAATTTGTAACAAATATAATTCCGAGGGGAAGTTGCCTTTTGTGTTTGCAATTACTTGGGACTGTAAACCAGTCACTTAATATTCTGCTTGCTTCCTCCATGTGAGTTAGATATTCCATTAGATTAGAATGAGAGGAGAATAGCACCTGTGGGTCACAATACTGGGAGTCACTTTGTTGACACAAAAACAAAACAAAAATAAACTATTGACCATCGACCAGCTGAATTATTTACTCTGATTAAGATTGATTTATATAATAGAATTTTACAGATGTATTACTGTGAATGAGTAAAATGTTCTCCCTCATGTGGCATACATGTTCTGTTCCTTTCACAACAAATTAAAAGCTCAACAAAAAAGTAAATTTACCAATCCAATTTTGGTTTTGTCTCTCTTCAGTACACAGATCAGTTGATTCCTTACCCGTCACAGCATTCACCTCCGATGTCCCCTCTACCAGGTGATAAGACATACTTGTGCATGTGTGTGTGTGTGTGTGTGTGTGTGCATGAGTGCATGCATGTGTACGTGCGTGTGTTTTGCCTGTTAAGAACATCCATAGTCGAACCTCCTCGTTGTGGATCTAATTCTAGATCTAATAGTGATTATTTGTGTTTTCCCAACCATTGTACAGATAACCTTGTGGTTGCCATATACAGCTATGAACCCACACACAATGACGACCTGGGCTTTGAGAAGGAAGACAAGCTCAAAATCCTCAACAAGTAAGAAACGGGGCATCTTTAGCCCCATAGTGCCGGCTTGCTTTATATGCTGCGGTGAAACTGTGTGAAAAAGACATGCCACACCTAAGCGCACCTAAGCGCACTGCTTTAGATTCAGTGATTGCTAAATGAAGTTGCATGTGAAAATATTCTTCCTTTCACACCCCCGTAATGTCTGGTATGGTTCATTGACATGTAAGATATACAGTATATGGACAAAGAAACGGTAATAATCAATAATCTGAATGTGATTGTAACTTCTTTTCGAACCGGGGAAAAAATGTGGTCATGAACAATGAGGCATGACAGACACTAGCTGCATGTACACTTGATTGGTTGGTTGATTTATTGATTGAAATGTATTGACAATATAAAAAAATATGAGAAATATGAATATATGCAGCCTCACCAGAGGGTATTGTTGGAAAATGTCAAAAGGATGAACACAATAAAGCTCAAGAAGTTATTTCTATTGTGGTGGGGCGGGTTGATAAGCAATATTCATCTAAATTAATGTGTGTTCATCTATTTGATTTATTAAGACACAAACCACATTGAACTAATAACTTACTCTGAGGTTGTAATTGGATATACTGAATTATTTCTGACTGAATTAGTTCTGCCACAATTACATCCCTATCGCATTTCTAAAAATGTATCGAACCGAACGAAACTTTGGTCAAAATGTACGATTTTATGACAAATCACTGCCTAAATATTTGGAATGAAATCAAATTGTTGTTGGATTGAATCATTCCATCCCTAACATATACAGTGTATGAACTCAGTCATAGTGTTGTTGTTGTGTTTTTGCTATAGGGATGACCCAGAGTGGTACATGGCTGAGTCTCTGATCACGGGCCAGAGGGGCTACATCCCCTACAACTTTGTAGCCAGCCTGAACACAATGGAGACTGAGCCGTAAGTCATACAGGAAATAGACTGATATTGCATTGCACTCAACACCACCTCACCAAAGCTTAACACCACACCATGTAGTCTATTCTATGCTGCCTGAGGGAGGGGATGTGGTTTGAATGAAGTCTGAGGCACCCTTGTCTGTTTGCGCTGCAGATGGTTCTTCAAGAACCTCTCTAGAAATGACGCCATGCGGCTCCTCTTGGCCCCAGGGAACACACAGGGGTCCTTCCTGATCCGAGAGAGCGAGACGACACTGGGTAAATTAGTCTTTTTGTCTGCGACCTGTGCTACCACTCACAGGGCCCCTACTCATGTATTCATAACAACACAGACAAGGTTTATGTTTCTCAAGTTCGAGGTTTACATTTCTCAACGGCGCTTTATATCTGCATGTGGCACCTTCTCTCAGCATACTAAATGATGTGTCTCTCCCCCTAAAAACTGTGTTTACACCAACCTAGCGCCTTTCAAATAGTTTACGCATGCATGAGTTAATTCTATTGGACGGTCTCGCTCTGTGTCCCAGGCTCATTCTCCCTGTCAGTGCGGGACTTGGACCACAACTCTGGCGAGATAGTCAAGCACTACAGGATCCGCAACCTGGACAACGGTGGCTTTTACATCACCCATCACATATCCTTCAGCTCCCTCAAGGAGCTTGTCCAGCATCACTCACGTATGTACGGCCTCACAATAGTTCAAGATTAAAGGGTTAAGTTCTGAATTTTGGGCAACTAGCCCAAACTAGCCTTGAGTATGTTTATGTGCTTTTTACAGTGGCCCCATTACTTTACATTAGTGTCGTGACTAACTATGAAAGGAGCTGGGTATCCATTATGAAGCCCAGTATGAAGCACAGCATGGATTGTGCTGAGAAAGGGCTCTACCCTTTCGTCAGCATCATCAATGCATAGGAAATAGGGCTAAGTGTCCAAAATCCTGAACTTACCCTTTGATCAATGAGTGCAACATGACTAATGATCGACAGTGTGGGTCGATGTGCACTAGATTTGATGACCTTTGACCCTTGTGCCACCCAGGTGAAACAGATGGGTTGTGCACCAAGCTGGTGAAGCCGTGCCAGTCCAGGATGCCTCAGAAACCCTGGTGGCAGGATGAATGGGAGATACCCCGCGAGTCCGTCGACCTGAAGCGCAGGCTCGGAGCGGGCCAGTTTGGAGAAGTCTGGATGGGTGAGCGAGAGTTATGACATGTAGGGAGAGAGAGAGAGAGAGAGAGAGAGAGAGAGAGAGAGAGGGATATCACTGGTCTGTGAAAAGAAGGGCTGGAATGCAGAGGAGTGTGCGAGGGCAATGTACAGTGTATAAGAGCATTTAATGCAGCAATACGTAAGTGTTGTTCTCAGCAGAGTTGCCAGAAAATATTCAGTTGAGTATCCTGCATGGTCCAGATGTGCTCTGTTTAGTGAAAAACAACAGTCAAGTTTAGTGTGAATACTCTCTTCTGTGCCAGTCAATTAGAAACAAAGCCAGGACCACCTTTTGTGTGCAGCATTTCCAGATTATACATACTTAAACATGCTTTGGCTGGTTCATGCAGATGCCCCAGATATGAGCAGTTGCTCAATCTGGCTGTGGGCCTGACTCTTGAGTCTGTTAGAACAGCTTTAGCCAGGGCTTTACTGATACCGTACGGTGATTTACCTCAATAAAGTCACAGCAGTGTCTGGCTTGTTTCAGCTGGTTGGGCCATTGGAATTGATGTCGGGAATCAGCCCTGTTACACAAGATGGTGAAAGTGCGTGCCTCTACTGCAGTTCAAGCTACTTTCAAACCCACATAAGTCTCCCTTTCAAATTGACTCACGGGTTGGATTTTCTATATTGTCTCTATTACAATAACATTAACTCCCATTGTGATTTCAGAGTCCAACATTAAACAAGAAACCGTCGTGTTTTGATCTGTTGACGTAATATGTGCCCTCAGCACTTGTTTTTTCTATCGCAGTGGTGTTCTTTTTCCACTATTGTCCATCTCCTTCTGCCAACACAATGCAAAGTTCAAAACAAGCCCCTTGTACCAGACCTAAAAATAGCCAACCCTGGGACTTGTCTTCATGTCACAGCCAGCTTACTATTTTACAACTTCCTCTTGCATGTGATACTGGCCCTGTTTGCTTCTCTGTCCTCATCCAAACAGGGACTGTTGAATGCACCCGCATGACCGGAGTGATTGTCATTTGATACGAGCTGTTTATTCATGCATGTTCGATTCGAAAAAAGTAGTAGGCTAAGTCTCTCTGTTAGTGAGAACGGAGATGTCCATTACAGATAAAGTTAGAGAAGAACGCTTGGAATAATAAATACAGTTGGTTCCCACACGTACTGAGCTTCCTGCATGGTGATATGATCGGTGCCTGCAATGGGAAACTTGATTGGCCACGGTGTGGATCTGTCAACACTCAGTACAATGCCAGTGTGACAGAGATGATGTGGAATCACATTTTACCTAATGAGAATCACGAGAAGCTATTCTGGGTCTAGGGCATGTTTAAACCCCCCACACATGATACAACACCCCTTGAGTACCACTGATAACATACCCCTGAGTAGCAATGTACTGGTACTGCTCACAAGATGAATTTGTTGGGACAGCATGGGCCTGCTTTCATTGAGATGTCAAGAGAGTCCCACTGTAGCAGCACAATACTCCCATAAACCTCTTTATAACAAGTGTATAGGCCACAGATTATAGACCATATTCCTCAAACATGACCTTTTCATGACAACATCAGTGAATGAGGCCCAGTGTTGATGTTTGAATGTGTTTTCCCAGGTATCTATAACAATGACAGGAAGGTGGCCATCAAGAAACTGAAGATAGGCACCATGTCAGTGGAGGCCTTCCTGGCCGAAGCCAACATGATGAAGAACCTGCAGCATGCTCGCCTGGTTCGCCTCTTCGCCGTGGTAACCCAGGAACCCATCTTCATCATCACGGAGTACATGGAGAACGGTGTGGAGAACAATGGATCATCCCTGAGCCATATTTCCTACTTGCCAATGATGTTGTCATTCGGTGGAGTCCTTTGTCAGCACAATCCATGCGGTTCCTCATACTGGATACCCACAGCTCCACCTAGTTTGCCACAAAACTCATGCAAAGTAATGGGGCCACTCTTCAGTCTTTACAGAAAGCCCTGAAACTTACTCCACAATGCACCCCAAGTTTGCTTTGGGTGCACTTTTGAGTATGGATAATTGCTTTTTACAGTGGTCCCATTATTTTACTTTAAAGGGATAGTTTGCATTTTCGGACATTAAGTTATATGGAATAATTACTGGTAGTGTAGTTCATGCAATGCCATTAGCTTACTCACCGAGTTCCGTGGTCTGAGTTCTGGCCCGCCGCCCGGTTCTGAGCGGTGAGAATTTTTTTCCTGTTTTGACGCATCCCGGCTCGCTCAGAACCGGGCAGAGGGCCAGAACTCCGGCCATGGGATTCGTGAGTAAACAAATGGCATTGCATCAAATACACTACTTGCAAGTGTTCCATACAACTTAATGTCCAAAAATCAAACTATCCCTTTAATTCTGTGGCTAATTACGACTCTACCCTTCAACAACATCATCGATTACTTAGGAAATAGGGCAAAGTGTCCACAATTCTGAACTTACTTGTTAATGCATTTCAGTGATTTAACACCTACAGTTGAACTTGATGTAGCCTACTCATGTTGTAATATAGCCTGCGCATAATTCATCCTTGCTTATAAACCCATAACAAACATGGGAATCATCTGTATGTCAAGGACAGTCTCAACACTATTTACAGTAGAAAAGAAAAGCATAACCTCTGGGCGTTTCCTCGATATGAATGCCCACTCATGTTGGTTCAACAAAAGACAAAATTACAAGCTCCATTCATATCCGTTCCTTTCAATTCAGTTTAGTCATATGAAGATATGTCTGAGCCTGTCTGTGCCTATGACTCTTTTCATGCCCTGCCCCCCCGTAGTCTACACAGAACGCCAATGTGGGTGTCATCAAGGTAGCGGTAGCTCTGTTCAACACCTGGCGCTGACAAAGACAGAAACTGTATTACAGTCAGCCTGTCATCATCATCATCATCATCATCATCATCATCGTCATAGCCTTTCAGGATCAAACATGTTGACTCTTTATCGGAGGCTGAGAATCGGGACGCATGCTGATAACAATAGACCAGGCTGTGTACCTGCCCAGTGTATTTCAACCTCCTATTCATGATGACTCATTGTCCTTTCACACGCATTCTCCCCTCCAGTGACTCTGCTAAATTAGCCAAACACCTTTCGATCCCTGGTCCCCTTTCACGTGTAGTAGGCTATTTGCGTTTGAAATATGATATGGGATGAACACAGACAGAACAATACAGTCGCTATCTGTGATTATTTTGTTCTGGGAACGAACTCAAGCATGTGAACAAACAGAAATGCAGAACGAGATGGGAACAGACTCTCAAAACATGCCCCGCCGCTTGAATGGCCGACTCTCCGAGAGGCTATTTTCAGCTTCTCCCCGTGACCCTCCTGCATTCGCTGGTCTGTGCTAAATGTTTCAAAGTGAACTTTCACTTGTTTTTTCTCAGGCAGGTCTGTGATGTTGACTCACCAAAGGGGAAGTAGGCTAGTCTCCCCTGGAAGAAGGGGGTGTTAATATAGGGGAGTGATTCACCGTCTCATTGTTCACTGAGAGGGGGGCCTGTCAACCCCGAATGATGCATGGCTCCATTCCAGGGGCTGCGCTGCATATATACGAACAGCATGCACACACACACACACACACACACACACACACACACACACACACACACACACACACACACACGTGCACAACTTTGATGCAACAGAATTTGATTATGATTTCATCTTCATCTTATGTCGATAAGAGATCATTACAGATGCAATGCAGCACTGAGCATTGTACCCTTGTTTGGCAGTTTCCTCCCTGTAGCTACAGTACATCTCACGTTTGTCTTATTAGCCAGAAAATCAACTATTTATGGAATAACTGGGGGAAGCAATTCAGACATCACTTTATTCTCCTGAGATAGATGGCATACCCAGCTCTTCAAACACCCCATCTTCTCCTGTGTCATGGCTCTGAATAAGGGAACCTGCTTGTTCACTTTAATATAATGACAGAGACGCACACGCACACACACACACACACACACACACACACACACGGTTGTTCAGCTGCTAACCACTGGCTTTCCCTCCTTTTTCATTTATTTTTTACCCCCCATAACAAAGAGAGAGGTTACTGTGAAAAGGTTACAAATCACAGACCAGACCAATGAAACAGGACCATGGTAACAGGTGCACACACAGAATCGTCCCAGTTAGAATTTAACTTCCCACATTTCACCCTCCATTCCCTGTAGAGGCATTTGTCAAACCCGATGCCTGCCACATGAAAGTGATCCAGTATCCATTTCACTTTAACCCCAAGAGGTTAACTTTTTATTCCTTTGCATGGGGAAGGACAATAACAAAGCACATGGAGAGATGCTGTCACTGGTGTGACAACAACAGCCTCAGTACTGAAGTGCTCCCAGCCCAGTGAATGGAGTGCCTTTGTGTGGTCTGCTATGAGGCCTGTAAAGTGGCAACAGTGGCCCTGCACGAAGCTGTCCCATTGTCTGAGCTCCACGTGCGGACAGGACACAATTGTCGCCTCTGTTGTCAGGGGAAAAGAGGGCTTGGAGTTCCCATCCTCTCAATTTGTCCCCCTTTTCTTTTATTATTATTATCATTTTTATTATCAACAACAAATGTGGAAAAGAACAGGCGTGGTACACTGGCTTCCCATTGTGACCTTGACTAAGTCCGTTCCTCGGCTCTCCGACTTCAAAAGAAGTCTTCGGGACTTAAAGTAGCTTTCCTGGCAGAGTCATCCCTCTTCTCTTTAGGATTTTCCTTTGGCCTGACTCGGCCTGCTGGGGTCCGGAGGTGTTGTTGTTCCGTCTTAATCAAACCAAGCGCAGGGGGCCAGGAACCGCGGCCAGGCTGTCAAGAGGCCACGCTTCACCTTGACTGATGCCCTGCGCACTTCCTCACAATGTTATGTTTCCCTGATGTACACATGCTATTTTGGCTCACCTTCGGCTATTTATGTCCAGGGGAGGAAAATCGCATTAGTCTTCTGTGCAAAGCATGTCTTTTTTTTTTTCAAATAACATTCATTAAAAAAAAGAGTATTTGCCCATTTCATTGCATGAACATCAATGCACTGTATAATAACAATCTTTAAGAGTGTTCAGAATTGAAAACATATGTGTTTATAATCCAGATATGGCAGTGTCATTCTGTTTCTAATACTGTCAATGACTTTATCCCATTGTCTTACAGGCAGCTTAGTGGATTACCTCAAAACAACAGAGGGAGGCAGTTTGCCCATCAGCACGCTCATAGACATGGCCTCTCAGGCAAGTCACCTCCTTTTCTCTATATCTCAGTTTGTGTGTACTCCTGCCTCAGTGTGTGTGTGTGTGTGTGTGTGTGTGTGTGCGTGCGTGCGTGCGTGCGTGCGTGCATGCTTGCATGCGCCTGCCTCTGTGCTCCTTTCACTCTATATACCGAATTGCTTCTCATTTTCTCTTTCACTTCCTGCTCTCTCAGCGTGATCCTTCTGGAGGGGAAACCAGCCATTGTTATCATGAGGCTTACTCTCAACTTTAATCTTACAGTAACAATGGACCTGTGCAAGTGGGGGGTATGATGAACAACATTCGTCTAGACACCTCAACACAAATAAAGCGTTGACACAAGATGTTGATGGCGCTTTCGGGCATTTTTCAGAGGAATGTTAGATTAAGAACTCCACGACACTGAAACCTATTTACGTCCTCACAAAACACACCATACAACCTGAAATGAGAACACCAAAGTTGTTGCTACTTATTCCAGGGTGCTTTTACCTGATCTGTCAAGATTACAGAGCATGGAGTTCATCATCAGTTTTTAAAGTTCAGAGGTCCTGTCAGTTCATAACATTAGGAATATCTTATGACACTGTAGATGAAGGTGGGTGCGAGCAAACAGTCTCTCACCGGGTGTACGGTCTTGATGAGTTCAACAATGGAAGGAGTTACCAGCATTCGCGGAAAATGTCCTTGCCGATGAAGGCTGTGTGCTGAAACGCGTCTGTGTTTCTGTTTGCTGCCCATGCATTAAAATTACTAAAAGGACATTTTTCCATGAGTGCTGGTGATTCCTTCCATTCTATCTTATTACACTCACTTCTAATTATGCGAATGAAATGCTACGCATCAGCGACAGAATTTGGACTTATCAGTGAATGGAAAAAACAGCCGCAGGAAGACAACAATGCAATGGGGTTAGAGCGTAGGGAGGGAGAACATAGGCTACTCGGAAACTCCGGTGTTGGTAAATTCTCAGACACTTACCGATAGACGGAGAGCTTACACATACACACACACACACACACACACACACACACACACACACTGATGCGCTGTCAATGTATTTTGGAAAAGTATGTTCCCAAGTGAGCAATAGTGGGAACATTGATAGCATTACAAGGTAATAGCTGTGAGCATGTAATCCTAACCATCCTGTGATTGGCCTCAGAATTCAAATGAGTGTTGAGCACCGGTTTGTATGTCCACTACAATGTGAAGTCTGTCCCGTGTGTTTTTCTCTGGTCTTGTGCCATGAGAGCTGTATATGTGTTTGTAACCAGACAGGCTTTCTATCAACTGGCAGTTAGATGTAGGAAACAAAAGCACTTGTCTGGTTTAGTAAGTAAAACAAAGTTGTTCCCGGGTTTTACATCAGTATTTAGTCATTCAGCTGACGGATGTTACTGGGACACTGAGCATAACCCCTAAAGCAAGCAAATTAAATGGATTCTGGTTCCTGAGTGGTGTGTGAGGATGAGGGTTGAAGTTCATGCTTCACACATACACACACACACGCACATCTCAGCTTTCTGCCGAGGGGCCCTGGGGGCCATGACGCCTACCTGAGAGATTCTTACGTCTGAAATATGCACCACTGACCACGTGACATGCATATATAACATATAACACACACTCTTGTTTCCCACCCTTCTCATACAATCACAATCACACACACACACACACACACACACACACACACACAATCAGAAGCACTGAACCAAACCTCAATTTCATACATTGTATAAAAACTGAAGGGTGGTGAGTTTCACTTTCCACACACACAATAAGAGATGGAGAAAGAAACACTTATTCATTTGGCTCAAAATGACTCACATACAGGTAGTCATTCAGGTTCCATCACTGTGACAGCCATAGTCACTGGAGTCATGGGACAGTCAGTTGGTGGAGCGAGGTAGAAGGAGGCCAGAGCCCTTAGTGTGAGGAAACAGAGCTGGTCTTTAGGAGGTACTGCTGTGCGTAAACTGGGTGGAGTAGAGAGGTGAGGAGCAGTCTGACCTGGGGAAGTGGGAAACTCCCTGATTCAGGAATCTCCCTCCAAGCATCTGTCCCACACACACACACACACACACACACACACACACACACAAATCACACACACACACACACACACACACTCTCACATGCACTCATAAGTGCATGTGCATACACATAAATATACATAGTCAATTAGGCATTTCACACTACCTCTTTAGGCCATATATC
>OMKL01124577.1:0-11686 GCA_900302295.1 Parasudis fraserbrunneri
CACACAAGGTGTCTCCTGTCCTCTCTGTTGAAAGATATGGACAGATCCGAGTCAAGGGTTTCGAGATTGGACAGCTTCTTCAATAATGTAAAACTACTGGGGGGCTTTTTTCTCTGGAAGACAGAGAGACAGAGAGAGACTTAGAATGAGAGTTTGAGTGCTTTTGTTAACAAAACATAGCTACTAACTAGCTATATATCAGATGTTTAAGATGTCTTGTCAATGAGCAAATGCAGTGCAATTACATTAATATCTTATATTGCTTTGAAAGGAGCTTCAAAGCCATAGTCTTCTAATGTAAATGACAGACAAACTGTGTGTGTGTGTGCATGCGTGTGGGTGTGTCTGTCTGTTTGCTGGAATAGTAGGCTAGTTATATATAATGTGGGCTCTTGCTTCGCCTGTTGGACTGCTTCGTGCACCAATAGTGCAGCAGCTGAAATAATTTTTAATCAATGTGCCAATCACAGACCAGGGCCACGCCCCTCCAGCTAGAACACAAGCCAGAGCGAGAACGGCACTCGCTCTACCATTCCTCCCAAGAAACTCTTCTCTTCACTCTTCTCGACAATGAACGCCGATGAGTACTCCGCTCCGACTCAGTGGCCCTTTTCAGGGCCACCCACTCGAGCCGGCCATTAGGGGGCAGGAACACACATTGCCCCCTGTGGTTCTCCGACTGCTCCAGTGGAGCTGCTCAGTGGCCGTAAGAGTCAGACTGTGGTTGTACTGGGCGGCTCCCGGGTGTGAATGTATGTACCTGTGTGAGTGCGAAGCAGGGCGTTGCTGAAAAAGAGCATCCGTGCTCAGTGAACCAACCCTTGGTAAAATAAAGGTAAAATCATCTTGCTTTCTCCCTTTGTCCCCAGCTCTGAAAGGAACGACAGAAGGGGGCGATTGCCGCTCTTGCTCTGGCTTATATTGTAGCCGGAGGGGTGTAGCCCTGGTCTACGATAGGTGCATTGATAAAAAAAAATTCAGCTCCAATAGATGAAGCAAGATGCTTTGCCTGCATTCATATGACTAGAGTTCTACTACATAACTATCGTTGTTGCCTGCTGGTATGCAGAAACCAAGACTAGATCATGAACACACACACACACGCACACCACATAGGGATGTGAAATGAGAGCATTGAGTTCCCTCTGGCAGGGATGGGCTCCTGGGTTGGGAGCGAAGCATCTGGGCAATACTCTCCCAGGGGCCCCCGCAGCCTGGCAACTAACAGAGGGCCCCCACTGTGCCTGTATTCAGAATACACAGCACAGCAGAACTCCCCAACCAGAACACCACATCAGTCAGAGAACCGGAGCCAATGCAGATGGCCACCGAAGACCCACCAACACAGTGACACAGATAGAAATTGGGGAGCAGGATGGGAAGAAAGATGGAAGAACTGATTTGGGGCAGGGGGCCTGCCTGCTTAGTGGTGGTGATGGTGATGTGAGGGATAGATACACAGAGAGATAGGTAGAGAGAGAGAGAGAGAGAGAGAGAGAGAGAGAGACCTGTACAGTCAAAGACAAGAGGCAGTATAAGTTGAAGATAGAACAGCTAGTCGTGGCAACAGCTGTCCCCCTTTCCCGTTCAGCTGTGTGAGCCTCCATAACAACGCAGCATGGCAGCAGACCCAAGAGACTGCTATTCAAAGCTCCACCGCCAATCTCTTAAAACAAAACCCAATCACCGCATATTAATACGGTTTTCTCAGGTGCATACTCCATTATGTCAGCCATCTGCACTTGCATCTGTATCCACGCACACTTTGGATGAAAGTAAATTAAATGGGGCTACGTAAAAGACTTACTTTCTCTCTCTCTCTCACACACACACGTTTTTTTATTAATTTAATGATTCTCATTAAAATGAGAAATTCTGACTCTACTATAGGGCATCTTTCCAAACTGTCATTAAAACACAAATCCACCTTGACACAGAACTCGTTATGTGTTTTCATCCCCACCTTCCTCTTTGGTATTGTCTTCTGTACACATGCTTGTATAATTTAAGCTGTTCTGTAATAAATAAACTGAACGTGCATATTTTATTTTATTCAAGTACATCACATTGTATGTGAAGTCTCTCATTCATCCATGATGACCTGGTGCTCGTTGTGAGATGTAGAGTATCTGTTGGTGGGTGCCGTGTGGGGGAGATCGTTTACTGCAGAGAGAGAGGCCATAACATGCACTCATTAGTCACTGTGTGGAGGATTTCAACAGCAATAGGCCTATGTCAAATCAATGTCCATACTTTGGCAGGATAACCGGAAAAAAAATGATGATGAGACCAATGAGACTGGATGAGATGATGAGACCACGATGAGAAGCCTCTATATTGTATTTAATTGGGCGCCACCGGGTCGGAGCCGCAGGAATTCTGCTGAACTGCATTACGGCGCAAAGTAAGACTTTCCAAACAAAACTTGCTTTATCAACAAAAACAACTCCACTTTCACGGTTAGCAAGGGCTGTTAACCCTTCCATTGCATCTCCAAAACAAACACCATGCTGCCAGGGGGCAGGAAGAAAAGGCAACAACTCCTTTGCAACAGCAAGCAAAGGGGTTTATGGGAAATGTGGTCTTAGCAGAGAATTATGCTATCAATTGTTTCAGCAATGGTCTCATTTGTGTATTGTAATTATATCAAGGTGTCACAACTAATCTGATAATGATATATTATTGTTGAAAATTCTACTTTTTCATAAAGCTCATAATGCTTTTTGACATGTCAAAAGCATTATGAGCATTTTCTGTTGACCAACTATTCTACACAGTGAAACAAAACATACATGAGTGATTGAATGTGTGAGATTTTGAAAGTAAGCTTCCCAAACCAAAGTATACATATTTTATGAGAGAGAGGGAGAGAGAGAGAGAGAGAGAGAGAGAGAGAGAGAGAGAGAGAGAGAGACACTCAGTAGGGTGTCCCTAACCACTGTCGGGCTCAGCAGAGCTCATTGTAGCTTTACGTCTCATAGGAGATGAAGAGGACTAGACATAATGTTCCAAGTTTCAGTATTTCAACATATTTCAATCACCATGTCATCATTTCATCATTTGAGTCATCAATGTTGCTCAGATATTCCGTAATGACTAAATGACTCATAATAACAAGGTTGTACATACTGTGCAGTCAGGAGTACAGACTGGGAGCCAGTGAGTCACAACAGCGTCCCAGTTTGCTAGCTTTTTAAATGCTTTTTAAATTGCCCCTAGATGCCAAATAGCAAGTTTTGTGATAATCAGGTGAACAGTCTAGGAGTAGGGAAAAGGCTATTTTCACATCACATATCTAAAATAGCAACAACAACAAAACAAAACAAAAAAACAATATGGCAGGCCATAAATCAGTCACCAAAATCAATAGGTTTGTTGTTTTAGGGGTCATGAATGTTAACAGCAAGTTTTATGGCAATCTGACCATAACTTGTCAGTTTGCTTGATGGTGGCACTAGAGGAAAGGTAATGGGGTCACCAAATCAATAGGACTGTTGCTCCAGGGGCCATGAATGTTCATATACATTTCTGTGGCAATCTGCCCATTATTTTTCAAGATATCTTGTTCACAGACAGACAGACAGAGACAGACAGACAGACAGACAGACAGCTAAATGGTGGTGAAAACATAACCTCCTTGGCAGAGGTAATGACTGGTGCAGAGACACTTAGTCATATAATTTCTGGCAGTGTTTGGACTCGACTACACCTGTGGTTCTCGCCCATTTCGCATCCCTCCGTGATGTAAATGTGATTTTCCCTGCTTGATATCCTTGCAGTTTGACACCCCTGAATTACTATAGAGTGTACAGGGTGTTTTGGAATGTGTGTAGTGCACATGTAACCCACTTGGATTTGAACCCAGGTCCCCAGCATGAAAAATCAATCATCTACCAGTCAGCGAAAGGGAATCCACTGGCCAAGGGAGATATTAGGCTTACTAGGCTTCAGGCAGAGCTAATCTGCTACACTCACCCCCCCTCTGACCTCCCACTGCGAGGAAATCCGTCTGGGACATGGCACTACTGTCACCCACATGGATTCTAACCCCCGGTCCCCCACATGAGAAACCACATATCTACCAGTCAGCCAAAAGGTAATCCACTGTGGCCAAGGGAGACATTAGGCTCACTAGGCTTTAGACAGGGCTATTCTGCTACACACACATTTCATACTTTGAATATGACTTGCCCCAATATTTTATAGTATTTCAGTCCTTGTAACATTACACTGGTTTGAACAACCTCCATTCCCACAGGATTAGAGGTGTTCTACATATAATATTTCCTATATGAAATAGGTACATTATGCGGCCTGCAACATAATGGAATATTCTTGGCAAAGCTTGGAAATGGTCTTTTTTGTTTTCATCTTTGCTTTTACTGCCCACAGACGATCACACAAATCAATTGAATAAGGCCTTTAACCTCTCCTATTATTCTAGTCAGTGACGTCTTAGGCAGTGATATGACTTTGTAATATGGGGGCGGCAGTGGCTCAGGAGGTAGAGCGGTCGTCTGGTAATCTGAAGGTTCCCGGTTCGATTCGGGCTCCTCCCGACTTCATGTCGAAGTGTCCCTGAGCAAGACACTTAACCCCTAACTGCTCCCGACGAGCTGGTTGGCGCCTTGCATGGCAGCCTTCACCGTCGGCGTGTGTATGTGTGAGTGAATGGGTGAATGTGAGGCGTAAGTTGTAAAGCGCTTTGGGTAGTCGCAAGACTTGTTAAAATGCGCTATACAAATGCAGTCCATTTACCATTTACCATTACCATTTAATACAGTCTATTCATCTCATAGCAAGGCAGGGCAGGAAAAGCTATTTTCATAACACTAGATAAAATATAAATGATAAAGAGTGGTCAAGAAGCAGAGCTTCAACATAAGAATGGATCTTTTTCTAGGGACAGCTGTGAACACAAAGCACTGACCCATCTACAATAAAAATTAATTAATTAATTAATTAATTAATTAATTAATAAAAAATAAAAATAAATAAAAAATAAATAAATAAATACATAAATAAAACTTCTCAACTCACCTAAGAAAGTTCCACATCTACCGAGGTAAGACCGGGAAGCACTTCACAAGTTATGTGATAGTTACTTGACAGATAATACTGCCACAAAAGGACTTAACAGTAAATGCTTTCGGTTTTTTATGGATTCAATTATTTTACTTCTGTTGGGAGGACTCGCCGTACCGGTGGCAGGGCTGTAAAACTACGAACTGACCCATTAAGACATAATGAGGTAGAGAGTCACCATTTTACATGCTACCTATAAGCCTATAAAGTCACAACCGCCGTTTAATTGCGCTTTCACTCTGATGCATGTGTGTGTCTTATCAAGCCTTAGGTGTGCTGTGTTTTATCACCCCTAACTGTGTGCTTGTTTTGTGATACTTTATTGTTCTTCCTCCCATTTGCAATTAAGCCCTCTGAGGACCAGTGAATAAGATTGGGAGACAGTAGTAATGCTTACCACTGACACTGCATTCCACTGAGAATATCTAAACTAGCAGAAGTGAGATTAATGGCAAAATGCTGCTTCATGAAATTCTGTGAAGAGAATGTTTATATATGGATATCTTTATCTGCCCCTGGGGTGAGGCCAGAGCAAATGTTTATAGGCTGAATCTATTCTATTCAGTTTTTCCTTTAATTAATTACAACGTTTCAGCGTTCTGTGCCCAGATTATTTTGATGGTGGATGATTAATTAAGCTCCCAGTTCCCCCCACAGGTGATATATGTATGGGAGCCTGATGCTTGTCTGCTGAAAAGACACCCCATGTCCTCCTCGCATTTCCCGCGTTGAGCTGTTGGCGTTCTGTTAATTTGCCTCATGCCTCCCGTGAAAGCTAAAAGATTACAGAAACCGCTTTCCGACCTGAGCGTTTCTTGGCTTAGATATTATGTTGCACAGAACTCTCCAAGGACTTACACTGCCATGTGTGTTCCTTGTCACAAACTAAGCGTTACGCAACAGCAGAAAGACGGAGAGCCCAAATTAGAATGAAAATGTCTGCCGACCGGAGGGGCCCATTCTTCGAGGTCTTCCTTTTCCTCCTGTTTTTATGGGAAGCGCACATTCTCCCATGAGATGTTGACTGGTGACTGATTACTGATTCTGTCTGCCGACAAGCTAAATATCTGCTTAGTTTGAACTGCCTACGTGGCTGCATGAATAACCATTTCATTATACTCTGACAGGGAATCCAGAACAATATTTGCTACCGTCTGAGAGAGCATCTTCAGCCTTCCAGGGTTAGAATTCGTGTCTGTAAGTATTAATCACAAAGTCTTTTTAAGAATTAGTTTGACAACTTGACTTTCTTGACTCTTTCTGCTCTGCTATTCAAATACCAAGGTAACTGATGGATACTTTCAAGTGTTATTTTCCACATTTTCATTTCGTTTTGTTTATTCTCGTTTTCAAATTCATTGGGGTTCATTCTTTGTCTCTTATTTGTGGCACATCCATAATTGTCGTCAGGCCACTCATGCAGTTTGTCCCTCTTGTTCCTTAATGGAAAGCCACCTTTAATTTCTCCATGTTCCCTTAATGCCTCTTGGCACATCAGCAAACCCAGACATGACAAATATTTACAAATATTAACTTCAACACAAATTCCTAGATTGTGATGGGGATGGTAATATGTTGTGGATGGTTGAGCATAGAGGTAGCATTTAATAAACTACAGTAGACAGACCTTCACCAAGGTCTAAAAATCTCCCCACTTTGCTGATACTGTTACACACAACATTTTACTGGGTAGATGACAGAAACAAGTTACCAATCTCATTCTTTCTGCATCCTTTTTTTATTCGCTGTTCCAAGACTTCTTGATTTGGAGCATGGCATGGTTATGGTGCAAACATTTTCTCTTTTGTTAAATTGTTGTCAAGGTGGGGTTTGTGGCTTAAGGTCTTGGCACTATGAGAAAGAGTGGATAAAAGATGTAGATGGGGTATTTTTGTCTATTTAAATTTTACAAATTCACAACAATTAAAGTCTTGGTGATAAAATTCTGAAATAAATCACACAAACTTCTGCTGATATCAGGTGTATTGCCAAATATTTTGGTGAAGTTTGATCAAACATTTGGCAAAATAGAAAATGTTGTGCATACAGTACTAATTACAGTAAGACACTGAATGTCACTGCATCGTTTGACATATCTGAACACCATTTCACATGAAAACATGTGATATCAAGGGTCTGCACAAACGCTGTGTCAATGTTGGTAGCATTTGAATGAAGACTTGTGGAGATATAGATGTTAATTTAGTATATTTTGAAAAATATAGAGTGATGGAATTGACCATAGGTTGTTGTTGTTAATCTCATGTGGGCAGCCAGCCTCAGAAAATTACAGACCTCTAGCACATACTTTAGATCTTTAATGAATTTTCAAAGATTTGAACAATTTTGAGAATGTAAGACATTACATTCGCTGCTATAGTGCCTCCATCAGGACTACTGGCCCCATATCTGAGGATACCTACTGTAGTTTGGCTTTATGACTGGACCTGTGTGCACCGTTTTGTAAATTTTCATGCATAGGAAAGCTGTTTTAGTACATATTCTTTGGCGCTATTGCACCCCCTATGGAGCAATTTTAAAATGGTTTAGTCCTCATGATCATACACCTTCACCCAACATATCTACTGAATATCATGATGATTGTATAAAATATTGATGACTTATGGTCAATTTTGTGTGAAGAGACGCGCTTTGTCGAAGTTCGAGAAGTTTGTCAGTTAACAGCAGCCATATCGTTTATCTGATCTGGCCAATTTGATTTGTGTATCTCAAGCTCCTTATTACGTCTGACAATTTTGGTGTTGATAGGGCAACAATTGAAAAAGGCTTAGGGAAAAAAACTGTTGCATAAAACACAAAATGGTGGCAATTCAGTACAGCAGACCAGAGGTATTACGTATCATGTCACTTGGACCTAAGGTGTGGGAGTTATCGCCTTTTAAGTGTGATTTGTTATTATAGCGCCACCATCTGGCCGACATGGGTGCATGGCCTTGCTTGAGTAGTGGGGGGGCCACAGGAACCCACCTGTCAAATGCCATAGTTTTTACCGAAAAAAATAAATAAATAATAATAATTCTTTCAATTACAATAGGGTTCCAGCAGCTTTGCTGCTTGGACCCCTAAAAAGGGTGTCTAGCTCTGATTGAAATAAAGAGCATTATGATTGCATTGGAATAGAGCTCAAAATACCAGAGGGATTTATGAAAATTTCAGATAACAGACATTATCTGGGGAAGATGAAAAATATCAATGCATGTGTCAGCTACACGTTTAAGGCCTTACTGTATGTAAATAAAAACGCTGTGGCAAGTTGAGATCTGACAGACTTATTTTCACAGTTGGGTAAACATTACTTTTAAATGCTAAACAACAATGCTAATGAACAACACGCCTTTTTATGCTTCACAGCTTAAATAAATAAATATATAAAATGAATAAACTGCTGAACGTGATTCAACAGCAGAAATAAGGGGTTGCTGGGCCCCAGCTGTAATATGTAATGTAATGTAATGTAATGTAATGTAATGTAATGCTATGCTACTCCAGCTACATCTGGGCTTGAGAGTGGGTTCAAACTAGATACTAGGTCATTCAAATGAGATACTCATTCATTGATGAAATACTGTCATTCAAAAGACTAATTCATTCAAGAGATACAAAGTCATTCAAAATATATTGAGTCATTCAAAAGAGGCACTAACTCATTCAAACAAGATACTAAGTCATTCAAATGAGGTACTAAGTCATTCAAACAAAACAGGTTGTTCAAGACCATGGCATAATTTTGTTTGAATGTATCACCAAAATAACAGAATTGACATACCTGTCTAAACTCAATGTGTTGTTAAGGCCTGATTCTCTAGGTTGAAGGGTGCATATCTTTTCTAAATGAAATGGGCTACATCATTATTACTGTAGTGAAGTCTGATAGTGGTAGCTGTTGCTTCCCTGGAAGACTGATGCTAGGTGTCATTATCATAATAAAATCACTTCTCATTGTAATGAGATGCGATTGTCTCATCCCCACGATTGTCCATCAAAATAATAGCAAATAGAAATAGCAATGGGCCGTAAATAACCTCCTCAAATGCACTGAGGCAAAAATTGCGGACACAATTCAAAAAAATCTTTGTTGGCTCAAAGACGTAATTACCCTTCAGAGGACAGTAGCAGAGTTCATCACAAAGTAATCACCGGTGTTCCATGGAGGATCTGGAGCCACCGCTGATGTGATGGGGGGCGGATCAAATACTTGAGTGGCACCGTAAAAGCCTGTCACATTCACACGCCCTTTAATGTTGGCTCCAACCCATTTCCCCGTCCCTTAATTTACCGTGCCTCACAATCACCTGTGATGCACGGCCACAGGAGTTAAAGCCCAGTCACACAAGCGTGAACATATTCTTCGTCCTTCAATTCACATCAGTTGGAGGAGCATGCAAACCAAATGTGCTTCTGGGTTGTGAATGTAGTCTGCTTCATTTGCTAGGTCAAAGTTCAAATTTGACCTGTGAATTTTTGCACGACTCACCGATGCTTACCAAATGCGGGAGCAGCTAAGACGATTTCAGCTGTTTAGAAATGCATGTGATAACTCAGGTCCAGGCAGCATTATGTTCCATACTGGACAGCCCATTTTTTTCACCCAAGTATACAAAGAAACTTGTTATGGTCAAATGCAGAAAACTGTTATTTATGCATTCATTCAAGAGTATACATTAATTTATGCGGAAAATGTGTTGAATTTAGCAATGAATCAACAATTTGCACACGCTTATCATCTAATTCATGAACTTGTTTGTGTATTAACACTGTGAAACCAAACTGAACAAGTGAAAAATACAACTATAAGAATTTCCCCAGTGATTTATTAATTTCTAATATCTACATTTTCTGCACATTCATTATGACCGGCAGCGTGTCAGTCTCACGGAGATTCAGAATTTCAAGCCACCCACTCTTCTGTGTCGACTTATTTTTCGAACAGACATTTCCCCCACGTTCCACCTCTTTCACGTTCGCACTGACAGACGAGCGAGATAAACTGACTTATCAAATGTGATTCCAACCGCAGTCATTGAGAACAATAGGGCCGTGACAGGACAGGGATGCAAGGTACTGTAGGTCACAATAAAACCTTAGGAGTATATGACCCTAACCCTAACGCTAAATACAACAGCTGGACAGGTACATGTTAGCTACATTTACCAAATGTGTCATTAGAGTAGAACATTATGGGCTGCGGAAGTACCATAAGAATGAATGGGCCAATTTCTGACAGTGCCCATGTTATTATAAATGTATGTAACCAGGAGGCTGTAAAGGACAATATCACTCAATTTCAGTTTTCAAATGTCATGTGACAGTTTGGTCTATATTAATGAACAGATCGTATAACTAGTTCAAGGAATGAAAACAAAAACATTTTTTTTTTTTTTTTTTTTTATAAAGATAATGAGAACTCAATATTTTACAACTGTCACCATATACCAATTGCACCACACATCCACAGAGAAGTTGTTTGCCAAGTCTATCAAAAGTGTCTGTCCTGTCATCACTGCTTGTGTCAGTGTGTGATCTCATCTGGGTGGCCTCGCCCTCCCATCATAATTGTGACTGTTTTCAAATAAATAAGGAACCCCAAACCAATTTGTTCAATGTATAGAATGCATAGAAGAAAAAAAAAGTTGAAATTGGTAGTGTGAATCAGTGAGTTGACACCAGACCGGCAAGGGAGCTGACTTTAGAAATCCGCTCCCGCACCATGCAATACTGTACGCATTCCACAACCCTTAACATTAATGTTACATATACTGCTGAGACAAGACTCCTGTCCCAACCCGTAAGCACGCAGACATAATGGCGTCCATTTATTTCAGACCGTAGGCCAACATGGGTTAATGAAATATTATCAAACCAAAATAACATGCCCAAGCCAAGTCTCTCTTCTTCACACTGCATTTAGCGCTGTAACATTAGCCCACAGCCTCTTGGATAATAATATGAGCACTGCACAAGAAAACACGGATAATATGGCAATCGTCATCATTTTCCTGATGTAACGTTAATTTGTGTGTGTATGCACGTATCTCTCTCTCGCTTGGTCTGCTCCTTCGTGCAGTCAGTCACTACTAGCCCCGTTAGTTTGCTGGCTATCTAGCAAACATAGCTGGCCAGTGAACAAATCTCAAGTGAATATTTTATTCGATTGCGAGATAAAGTAAACCCACCATTTTGGCTCTTCATCTGAAACCTCTCCAGGAGCTCGTAGAGGGGAAAGAATCTCCATCAATAGTCCAATCTAACATTAGCAAGCAAGGCTACTCCACAGAACCGTGTTCACTAGCTTGTCAATGCAATTACACCTTGCCCGTTAGCTCCAGTCTTCATGTGAAACCTCTCCAGGAGCTTGTATAGAAAAAATGTCAGCATCAATAGTCCAATAAACAGCACAGCTGCCTGTCTGCACGACAGAAACTTGTAACTTGCCTGTCAACCGGCAATCACAATATATTGTAACTTGTCCGTTGTGGAATAGTGGAGGGGGGAGGAGCAGAGCAGCACATGGCTACATAAACACTGGCCAAAGCGGAGCGAGGATTAGCACAGCGAGCAGACGAGATGCACTGTAGTAAAT
>OMKL01124579.1:0-11541 GCA_900302295.1 Parasudis fraserbrunneri
AGTAGCAGATGAACATTATTCCCATCGATCATATTTGGGCAAAAACATGCCTCTCGGACACAATGACAACAACTGAATAAAGTGCAAGGCAATGTCAGGTACCTTCCACAAACAGATGCCTTCCCCATCAATCATAAGTAATGGAATGATTTGAGGGTGAGTTATTACTACCAAGGTGAGTTATTATTACTACCAAGGTGAGTTATTACTACCAAGGTGAGTTATTATTACTACCAAGGTGAGTTATTACCACCAAGGTGAGTTATTATTACTACCAAGGTGAGTTATTATTACTACCAAGGTGAGTTATTACCACCAAGGTGAGTTATTACTACCAAGGTGAGTATTATTACTACCAAGGTGAGTTATTATTACTACCAAGGTGAGTTATTACTACCAAGGTGAGTTATTACTACCAAGGTGAGTTATTATTACTACCAAGGTGAGTTATTATTACTACCAATGTGTTATTGTATCAGATTGGGAAATCTATTTGTGGTGAGCTGCCACAGATGACCCATGTATGGAAACGTTGGACCCCTCACACCCTGCCCACCACGTCTTCCAAGCTGTCCCCTCGGGGAAGAGACGGAGGTCTGTAATGACCGAAACAATGAGACACAGGAACAGTTTCCCCCCCGAGCTGTGGCCCTCATTAACAACTGAACTGAAAATACAGCGACCCTTCACCATACATCAGCCCCTACACCCTACAAATGCAGCTCTTCCACCCCTGTATAAATTCTGTATAGAACTCTTGCATTACCGCCTCCTCAAGTACAATAGATAAGGCTCTTATAGAGACTGCGTATGTAGATATCCTTTACAGCATCCCTGCAGATACTGTGTGTGCATTCTCTATTGCTGTGTATATTCTGCACAGTCATGACAGTCTATGTGTCCTTTGCCTCACGACATTTGCACAATACCTCCAACACTTCTTCATATATACTGCACGTTTTTTGTTTTTTTTTACGTCTTGTTTTTAAAGGGTAGGTTCAGAATTTTGGACCCCTAGCCCATTTTCCCACTGACCGGTGATGTTGATCGGTAGAGTCCTTTCTCAGCACAATGCATGCTGGTCCTCAGACTCATGCTACCGCTGGACAGCATCACTGGTAAACAGGAAAAGGGACCAGGAGTCCAACGTTCTGGGATTACAGTTGAGGGTAGCCCTCACTGTCAATGCAGCCGAGATTAAAATAGGCAACAATAAAACCAAATAAAAACAATAAACTCCAGACAGAACACAGAGAAAATCAGTTAAAACTTTTTGTTTGTGATTTGTGATCATGGTTTTAAACTGTCCATACAGTAAGTAAGTATAGTATGTATTTTTAGTGTGGACTGAAGATCATTCCAAGAAGTTTGGACACTAAAATCAAAGGCTGATTTACCAAACTCTCAAGCCAGTCATTAGAGTGAGTTAGATGGGGTCCAAAATTCCATTCCACCAATGGCTTTAAAGATAAACAAATACCAATGTTTGTTGTGCCTCTCTGTAAGAGAAGGCCAACCAACCTTGACATATAGCAGGCAATGGTGACTATCATATCTATCACCAGTGATGAACCTTAGGGCAGAGTGATAGACCGAGTCCAGGGGTTTAAGTGTTGAGGCCGCTAAGAAAACTGCCTCAACAATCCTTTTCCTACTAATCAAAGGAAAGCTGCTTCTGTTTCTGTATAGGAAGCCAATTTTATGTCGCAACTTGGAGGCAAGGTTGTCAATATGGTATTTAAATGTAAAATTCTCATCGAGCCACATGTCAAGGTACATGTACTTAGTGACTCTCTCAATGCTAGAACCACTTACAGCAGATATTTGCACACCATCATAATCAATGTTTCTGGCTTTAGAAAACAGCATAAATTTAGTTTTACTGCATTAAGAACCAATTTAAGATTAATAAAAGCTTCCTGTAGAGCATTAAAAGAAAGTTGCAAGTTCTCGTTGGCCAACTGTAGAGAGTCAGCCATACAATACACAATAGTATCATCAGCATACAGGTGGGCTTGACAACCATTCAAGGAAGAAACAATATCATTAATATAAATAGTAAAAAGGGCAGGACCCAAGATCGAACCCTGCGGCACACCTTTAGTTATTGACAAAAATTCTGATTGGGCTTGACCCGACATCACACACTGATGCCTCTCAGATAAATAATCACATGTACCTCTATCCAAACCAATACTAGATCATCTTTTTAAGAGCAGGTTGTGATCGACTGTGTCAAAAGCTTTTGACAGATCAATAAAGCGGGCAGCACAATGTTTCCTCTTGTCTAATGCCGTTATAATATCATTAGTAACTAATGTGATAGCTGAAATTATGCTGTGATTTGCTCTGAATCCAGATCGGTGTGGACCTAGTACTGAGTGATTTGAAAGAAAAAATGTACGTTGATTATTTACCAAAGATTCCAGGACTTTCGCTAAGCAAGGTAGTTTGGAGATTGGATGGTAATTATTGAAATCATCCCGAACACCTCCTTTATGTAAAGGAATCACATGGGCTGATTTTCTTTCTGAAACACTAGGAAGTCTGCCTGTTGAAACAGAAAGATTAAATATATGTGTTAATGGCTCAGTGATCATTGGAGCAGCCAATTTTAGGATCCAATTTATCCTTGCCAATAGAACTCCAGGGATCTATGGATCGCAAAGCATCAAGTACATCATTACGTGAAAAGGGACAAAAAGAGAACTGAGAAACATGCCCATGGCACGCACACAATCAACATCAACAGGAAGGGGCCCTGTATATTCCCTACTGAATAAATGCCCAGCATCTGCGATGTGCCTATTGAAGGCAGGGCATATTTCATTTTGATTAGAAATCACACAGTCATCAATTTTAATATGTGTGGGTAGTGAATTAGAGGTTTTATTTTTGTTTGAGTTTACTGCATTCCAGAACTTGGCTGGGTTTGAGTAGGAGCTAGTAATTAGATCTAAATAGTAATCAGATTTAGCTTTTCTCACAGCTGCAGTGCATTTATTTCTAAGTTGTCTAAAGGAAAGCCAATGTTGAGGATCCCCTGATCGCCTAGCACAAGACCAGGCACTATTCCTGTCTTTGAACAAAGTTGACAGATCCTGTGAGAACCAAGTTGCTACTCTGTCTTTAATTCTATACCTCTTTAAAGGTGCATGTTTATCAACAAATGAAACAAAAGTTTCTGTGAAAAAGTCTAGGGCCACCTGAGCATCAGTGGACTCGGCCGTGCATTGGATATTGCTATGCATAATATTCTCCAAAAAAGCTTGGTCATTAAAAAGTAAATGTCACCTCGTTTTCGCCAATCTTGCTCTTCTTACACAAGCTGTGGGGCAGTGATCACTAAGACCCAATTAAAATACTCCACTGGCCACAATTTTATCAACTCGGTTTGAAAATGCAAGATCAATTAACTATTTTAGGTTTCCAGTGACTTCCTTTAAAATTATCTGAAGTATTATTCAGCCAATTAAAATTAAAATCGGCCACTACCAGCAGTTCGGAATCGGATTGGCCAATGTGTCAATAGACTCTAGATCAGCAGATGGGGGTCTATAAACACTTATTAAAACCACTGAGGTGGGCCCCAATTGGATCTTTAGAGCAAGAAGTTCAAAACATTTTGGTCTGATGACAGTATCTAAAACAGACACAGACAAACCTGATTTTGAATAAACAACCCCCCCCCAGCTCTATCCACTCTGTACAAATTGTAACCCATTAGAGCTATGTCCGAGTCTTTGACACTTTTCCTAAGCCAAGATTCATGCAACACTAGTACATCAGTATCAGTCAGAAGAACAAGTTTGTAAGATCACTTTCACATCATAGCACCAGCCTTCATTTATATAGAAACAAAATTCCTCCACCTTTTGTTTTGTGTGAGAGTCTCAGGTCACGATCCGCGTGTAGACGCTGGAGGCCGCGCAGTCGCATGGGGGAGTGTAGATTCACACAGCCACGATGCCATAACACACAAAACAGAAGAGAAAGAAAAGTCTCTGTTTCCTGATAAGAAGGTGCAACTCGTCCATTTTATTGCTCTGTTTCCTGATAAGTAGGTGCAACTTGTCCATTTTATTGCTCTGTTTCCTGATAAGAAGGTGCAACTTGTCCATTTTATTGCTCCGTTTCCTGATAAGAAGGCGCAACTTGTCCGTTTTATTGCACAGTGAGCGGACATTTGAGAGGACTGTTCCCAGTAGTAGTGTGTTTAATCCTCTGGTTCTGAAGCGCTCCAGACCCCCCCAGTGTGCTTGCCTCTCCGTCTCCAAGGGCTGGAGCACCTTTGACCAAAATGTCCAGTAAATCCACGTATAAGGCGAGAAAATCGGGACATAGATTAGATGTTGTTGAGTCCCTGATGTTTAGCATCTCGTCCCTCGTGAAAATAATTTGAGTGGAATCACAATAAACAGAATCATATATACTACTAGTATATAGAGAAACAAAGAAGTGCATACCAGCACACCATGGCAGCCATCTTAACTAATCTGTAATGAATATGAATATATAAGGAAAATAATGAATCTCTTATCTCTGTGTGTATGTGTCTCTCTCTCTCTCTCTCTCTCTCTCTCTCGCTCGCTCGCTCTCTCGCTCGCTCTCTCTCTCTCTAGGTTCATTCTCTGCTAGAGTCCATCTCCAACAGTTTCACCAAGTGGAATAAACACATGATGGACACCAGGGACTTCCAGGTGTCCTTTACGTTCGGACCATGTGACTACCACCAGGAGGTCAGCCTGAGGGTTCACCTGGTGGACTTCATCTCCAAGGCGGTACGTTGAAGCTGCACCAGTGGGATGAGCGTGTAACAGTTCCCCTCAATACCAGTAGATTACTTTTAAACAATACCAGTAGATTACTTTTAAACAATACCAGTAGATTACTTTTAAACAATACCAGTAGATTACTTTTAAACAATACCAGTAGATTACTTTTAAACAATACCAGTAGATTACTTTTAAACAATACCAGTAGATTACTTTTAAACAATACCAGTAGATTACTTTTAAACAATACCAGTAGATTACTTTTAAACAATATTTGGCCAAGATCAAAAACTGCCTCCCTGAAAAGTGCATACTGCAGTTTAAGTGTCAGTACACACAACAAGACCTGACAGACGCATGCCTGATGGCTACAGACTGAACACAAGACCTGACAGACCCATGCCTGATGGCTACAGACTGAACACAAGACCTGACAGACCCATGCCTGATGGCTACAGACTGAACACAAGACCTGACAGACGCATGCCTGATGGCTACAGACTGAACACAAGACCTGACAGACGCATGCCTGATGGCTACAGACTGAACACAACAAGACCTGACAGACGCATGTCTGATGGCTACAGACTGAACACAAGACCTGACAGACCCATGCCTGATGGCTACAGACTGAACACAAGACCTGACAGACCCATGCCTGATGGCTACAGACTGAACACAAGACCTGACAGACCCATGTCTGATGGCTACAGACTGAACACAAGACCTGACAGACGCATGCCTGATGGCTACAGACTGAACACAAGACCTGACAGACGCATGCCTGATGGCTACAGACTGAACACAAGACCTGACAGACGCATGCCTGATGGCTACAGACTGAACACATGTCCATATCTAACACTGTTTGTCACTTTTGGGGGACTGTCCAATATTGCAAAAGCATTAAAAAATGCAACAGTCCAAATACAATTTTTAAGCAATGAGTCTTTTAAGTAATAAATGTGTGTGTGTGTGTGTGTGTCTTTGTGTGTGTGTGCATGCGCTTGTGTGCGTGTGTGTGTGTGTGTGTGCGTGTGCGTTTCAGTACCTTCACAATAAAGAATTTGGGATACTACATCCTCCACTCCATATACCCTGATGCTCCTCCCTCTCTCTCTCTCTCTCTCTCTCTCTCTCAGGGCTTCATAATACGGAACACCCGTGTGCATCACATGAGTGAACGGGCCAATGAGAACACAGTAGAACACCACTGGACATTCTGCAGGCGTGCCCGCAAAGTAGATGACTGAGGGACAGACGGCCGGACGGAGGGACGGAGAGATGGATGGATGGATGGATGGATGCACAGACAAGATGTCCTGACAGATGGACAGTTTGGACAGACGGAGTGATTCTGTCTCAGACACGTTCACACCAGTGTACCGGGGGCAGGATCCTCGTCCAGAGAGCGTGTCTGTTGCTTTCACACTCATCATTCGCTGGCGGCCAGACATACCCGTGCATTCTGGACTCATAACGCATGCTTTGTTATTACATCGGATGTATAATGATTTACGTAAAGTCTTACTCCTTAAGATTGTCTTTTTGGTGGCTTTGGCGACACCTGTGGTGGCTGGTGGTAACAGCAGCAGATCCCGGAGTCCCACCGCCACCACTTGCCTCGCCCACACCGGCTCTTCTCCACATTTGAAATGCGTCATTTGCAATGCGTGCTTACATCATTTCCTGTGCAAGCATTATATTTGAGTATTTGGCGGAAATGGCTGACCACACCAACACCAATAGAAACTAATAGACTAATAGAATAGATGTGCTTGCAGAATTTTTTTTGCATATAATAATCTTAAGGATTAACACTTTCAAAAGGAATTTTCAAGCGTTCAATCGCCATATTCCACACTGTGTAATAAGGAAGTTATTTCACCCAGACATGAAGGCATCACACTAGAGGGTTCAGAGTGCAGGGTAAGCCAGGGTCAGCGACCCTGCAGCAGGTAGGAGTTCAGTGCCTTGCTCAAGGACACTTCAACAGGGATCAAACCTTTAACTTGGTAGTAGCAGATGTACTGTTTGTTCTCCAATACCCCACTCCCACAACTACAAGCAGTGGCTTTGCTTTTGTTGTTCTGTGTTGTCATAGCGATGGTTCTAAGGTGTTAGTATTGGTCCACTAGCAGGTTCTCCAGAGTTCTCCAGAACCCGTCCAGATCACCTCCTAGCCAGAAGAGGATGGGTCAGTGTTGTCATAGAAACAACACTGGGAGACAAATCACACTGTGAGAAGTAGCCTTTGTCTCCCAGCGCTGAATAACTTACATAACAATGATGCTGATTATTACTGTAGCCCGTCAGAACTTGTCTTGTAGCTTTCACAGTTAAGTCTGGAAAGATCATCCTCACAACTCTTCTCTCAATCCTCCCAGCATAGTTTGTTACTGGTGACAATGTTTCTATCCCAGCAGGGTCTTTGTCAGCAGCAATAAACTATTTTGAGAGCGTTGAGGAGTTCCAATCCTTATTTTTGACATTTGTGTTTCGCAGTTTGGCTCTGCACCAGAGAAGTGGATAGTCAGAAGAATTCCGGTGCTCCAGACTCTGTGCTTTCACATTCAACACAGCTGAGAGTAGTGGACTGATACAGATTCCCTCCATAAGTGTGAATGAGCCTTACATGTATAGAGAGTGTTTGTGCCCTTTAAAGACGATGACAGATAGATGGACACCGTCCTTATTGTTGATGGTTATAAGAATCATAAGGTGTTAATTTATGTTTTTATGATTGTGTGTTGTGCTTATGATTGATTTGAAATAGAGAGGCTGTTCTGTAATAGAGATGGATTTCCAGTCTAGCTCTAGAATGATATGATGAAGATGAGAGTCACGCAGCCCATCCGAGCAAACATCTGGGCAGCAGAGAATACTTCTTCCTACTTAAGAGTTTGCTCATATTTGCTCTAACTCGTTGTAATATTATATATGGTCTGGTAAGAAAGAGGAAGAAGGAAACTCACCACAACTTTGTAAAAATCCACTTTTGTACTATAGCTCCATCTTTAGTTCTGCTATCAAACACTCACTTCTGCTATCATCATCTTCTGCTGAATTGTCATCAAATGTGTTACCATGGAAACGGCCATCTGCCTTTATCAAATTAAAGTAGAACACCAGAGGAAGAACACAGAAGTAAAGTTTTAACTCCAGATGGAGATATAAAAGTAGAACACCAGAAGAAGAACACAGAAGCAAAGTTTTAACTATAGATGGAGATATTAAAGGGATACTATGGATGTTATGTGTTACTGTCTCCTGTTTTCCAGGACCACGCTGGAAACAAATGTTCTCACTTTAACATGTTCTCCCTTAGATTTGTCATCTTCTTTATCCATAAATAAAATCGATCTCTATGACCGGTGATGTCACTAACTCACTCAGTCAGTAACTCAGTCAAGGTTAGCCGCTCTGCCCCCAGTGGCGACTCACAGGAAATACACATTGCATCGATAACAATGATGTCCTTGTTACAGAGTTGTGGTGAGTTTCCTTGCTGGTCTTTCTCGCCAGACTATAATACTTCAACAGTCAAGTAGCTGGGCTTGGTGTGTGATTACATGTTACAAGTTTCATCAAATATGAGCAAACTTGTAAGTATACAAGTACGACCCAGTACTACGGCCCAGTACTACGGCCCAGGTATGCAGCAGCGAGCTGGGACGCTGTAGCGGCTACTGTGACCCCACCTTCCATACATACATCAGGCCAAGGTGAATTTTGTATTTACCAACACACAGGATATGATGTAATAATCCAGAATAGACATGAGTCATAAAGATACTGGAAGTCTATGAAACACCATGACCACATTATGACATCATCTGTACTCAAGTAAATCTGAACAATCCGCCATTCATGACTGCACTGTATGGAATGAACAAAGGAAATGAGCACAAGCACACAATCGACCAAAGTACAGGCTTCTTCACAATTAAAGTTGAATGGAACTACTGTACAGTGCTAATAAGCTGCAGTCAATTTTCAATTGAATGAATTAAAAGCAAGTTGACTCCAACCCTGTATATCTGTGTGTGTCTGTGTATATCTGTGTATAGCCTGATAACACTACTTAGGCCTTGTACACACACCCTTTTGGCCTCTTAATACCATAAAATCCACACCTTCAGGGATTGTGGATATCTTAACATATTGTTGACAAAGCCAACTTGACAAAGCCAATATTGTAAGTGACCTTTTTGTCACTGCAACTCCTCCTACAGCTTTGAAGCTATCAACTTCAACATTGTTGGGCATCTTCAGGGTATGCCTGTGGGGATTGCTTGTGCTTTTTGTATGGATAGCTCACTTCTATCCTTTCTTTCACTCATTTTTCATCCCGTTTTTCTCATAGACTTTAAAAAGGGGCGTGGCTATTATCAACTTTTAAGAGAGCCTTCCAACTTGCTATACACCTTTCTTCTCCTTTTTCCATCACTCTATCGTACATATAACCCCTTATTCCCCGATTTCTAATCCTTAATAACTTTTACACTTTTATTTCATCAAACTTAGTCCCACCCCTTTTCCTGATTGGTCTATCTTTGATCCCTGGTCTATCTTTGATCCCTCAGAACTATTAGAGAGTTGGGGGATGGCTTGTTGGAAATGTTAACATCTTTCTGTCGATTACAGCTTGGCTTTGTCAAGCCAACTTAAAGTTTGTTCATAAACTTTACATTCTAGTTTTAGCTTGTTTTTGTTTGTCAGAAACGAATGCCGTGTTCACTTGGCTTCAGGCAGACGGTTTGGCAGTAACGTCACTTTTAGGACGGCACAGGAAAGAGAAAAGAAAAACAGGACAAGGGGAAGGCAGGGCAGCATGTTGCTATGGTGATGGTATTGTTTACCAGCAAGCTAGCTAACGGTGACTTTGCTCTTTGAGCAGGCTTGTTATCTGCTAACGCTAGTTCAGTGATGTAGCATAATAAACTTTATATACATTTCCTGGTATTCTGCCCAACTCTGTTAGTCGGCTGCCTTATGTCAGCTTTTTAGCAAAATCTCAGCAAGATTTCCATCTCTGATCATATTATAAATCGAGGTGTTGTTGAACCAAAATCATTAGCTTCTAATTGCCCAGATATAACATGTTTTCTTCATGTACATTGTTGTCATATACATCCAGTTGTGAATTCCGTCGCTGATAGGATGGATCTGCACCCCATCTGTTTGACGTTAGCTTAGGTCTGCTACCTGTGAAGGAACGATGGTGCCTGAGGGTCAGAGGTCAGGTGGGATTGTTTATCCTCACATGGCTTCGCTCCTAGCTGAAGCAATTTGGACCAAGCACGAAAATCAAGTAACCCCCAACTTGGTTCTTTGAGTTAAAGATGACGTCTGTAACTTGGAGAAATGTATGAATATGCAACGATATTGGAGATACTTGTTTGTACTGTACTATATAATGTTTGTTCGCTTTGTTCATTCTCCTGCATGTCTTTCCTCTGTAATGACCACAAGCTTGTTCTATAAAGTGTCTGAAATGAAGATGGTGTCGCGTCTATCCTTTATTAGAGATAATTAATTTATGAGCATCGCTAATCATAGTTTCAGTCACAGAATACGGCAAAAAGTTTAAATATTTAAACTTTCGACAGCAATGCTGTCTACCATTACCGGTATTCTCTGCCGGCCACATCTAATTATACCGTCCTGCTCTCATCCACTAAAATCATATCCGTTTTTCCATCAACCGACTGCCTGAATCCATGTGAACGCAACATTTAGCATGGCTTGTTGCCATAGAACCGCTGCGTCAACAGGGGAATGGGCTAGCTTGCAGCTAGCAGCTCCTATTGGCTTCAAAGAGACATGAAGGCAAGCTGAAACTTATTTCCTAAATGTGACCAATAGCCAACAAAGAAAAATAACTAAAATTCAAAATGTCAGCACGTCTCTTTAAAGGTAGAATCTGTAATGGTGTCAAACAGCGACCTCTAGTAGTAGCTTATTATACTGTGAGTTTCTCCAGCTCTCTCTTGGCAGAGCCTGAGGTGTGACCAGCAATAGCAACCCCTCCCCTATCCCTACTCAACTCACACATCAGACTGAAACAAAACATGTAAACAAAATGCAACACCAAGCATGGCTATTTTGCCTAGAGGTCACTGTTTGACGGCATTACAGATTCTTCCTTTAAAGGGATATTTCACCAAGGTTGAAAATTTTCTCTTTTAATTGTAGGCCTACAAACCTCTGTAGGAGTTTGTCCTTCACCAATACTGGCCATTCTGGGAACCCATAGTCCCCACTCACTCACTGTCATTCTGAAATTCTTGCCCAAATATCATATTTCTGTCACATACAAGATCACTCCTGTCCCGTCCTGTTCCCGTGACTTTCCAGAGGTGATTTTATCACTTTATTATCTTTATAGAGGGCTGGGTAAGTAAGAGTTGAATGTTGGTTAGGGGCTGAATGTTGGTTAGGGACTGAATGTTGGTTAGGGGCTGAATGTTGGCTAGGGGCTGAATGTTGGTTAGGGACTGAATGTTGGTTAGGGGGCTGAATGTTGGTTAGGGGCTGAATGTTGGTTAGGGGCTGAATGTTGGTTAGGGGCTGAATGTTGGTTAGGGGGCTGAATGTTGGCTAGGGGCTGAATGTTGGTTAGGGGCTGAATGTTGGTTAGGGGCTGAATGTTGGTTAGGGGGCTGAATGTTGGTTAGGGGCTGAATGTTGGCTAGGGGCTGAATGTTGGTTAGGGGCTGAATGTTGGTTAGGGGCAGTTAATGCGGGAGGTTGACTGCTGCTG
>OMKL01124581.1:13133-23369 GCA_900302295.1 Parasudis fraserbrunneri
GGCGACGCCCCCCCCCCCCCCCCCCCAAAAAAAAAATAATGCTGATTTATTTTGCACATAATCTCACATATATCCCAAAACTCTAGTTTTGCACACATTCATTTAGTTTGACAGTTATTGAGAGTTAATGAGTTTGAATATGTCCTCCAGCTTGATGAAATGATAACCTGACCTGCCAGATGGTCTGTTACACAGAACCATTTGGGAAGTCGTCTTGTGAAACTGTTAGGAATAGGGCTGGCACTTAAAAAAAAATCTTTGCCCATAACTGCCAGTAGTTCCTATTACACTGAAATCTGTGACCCATCAGAAATGGTGACCTGTGTGCTGAAAATGTTGTTTATAAACCTAAATCTTACCTTAACCCTAACCTTAACCTAGACGTTTTCAGCACACAGGTCACCATTTCTAATGGGTCACAGATTTCGGTGTAACACCAGTGCTTCGGCGTCCGGTGTGTTTCCAGGCAGCCTTGTACAGCTGCTGCCTCTTAGCAATACCAGTAACGTGATACTTTCCGCCACTTCCTATCCAAAATACCACTTCTAATCAGACTAATCAGAGTCCATCATAGAGTTTATTCCCATAAGGTAATATCTGACATAGGCCAGTCTTTACACTACCCTGCAGCATTGCACGCCACCCAATGGTTTTCAGAAGGCAAAATAATCATTATAATACACACATTGTCAGTGATACAATGCCAGTACCTTACAAACACAATTTGATAGAGAAAACAGAAAGAGACTCCTCTTTGTTAAGGAATTTTATTGATCTTGCCGCAACAGTGTCCACTGGCATTGGCGTTTCACTGAAAATAAATTTTATTCAAATCAAAACAGAAAGTTACAGTAGGTTTCAAATCTCTCTCTGCAACATACAATGGTAAGCCCTCAAGGTCAAACCAAACTGACATCAAATTAATTTGCAAGTTGAATTTTGATATCATAAGAAAACATTTTTCTACCCCAAAAATGTGCAATGCAAAATGGGTACAAGCAAACCCTCAACGTATAACATCAGACATATCAGCTCATTATGAAGCGGGAAAAAAAAGGTTGCTTTGATAAACATAATTTATCCCATTCAGTCATTCCAATCATGCAGCAAAACTAACTCATAGTATTAACTGAAAAATAGGTGGGATTTATTTGCTGAGTTCATAGCTGGACAGAATACAATCAGCAGATAGAACTAAAATTGTGGCAAGGAGAACATAAAAAAGTGGTAGGACTGACTGAGCACTTGGGACAGTTGAGGATTAAGCTCTTACAAATCACATGCAGCGAACCATGTTGCCATTTTTTCCCAACCCAAATAATGACATGTACACCATCACATTGTGGAAGCCTAAAATTCACAGCTGCTTGAAAGGAATATGTATAACAAAAGGAACGGCTTTCAAAATAAAAAATAAAGTATCTCAGTTCCTAAATATAATATTGACTCAAACATTACAGTTTAAAAATAAAATAAATCTCTGTTGGAAAGTATAAATTGATGAAGTAGTAGACAAGGAACCTAGTTTTAGTTCCTGCATTTCAACTAAAGTAATGTAAGGCATGGGCAGATAGACTTATAAGGTAACAAAGAATGGATTAAAGGCTGTGGGGATGGATGTGTAGTTTTACAGGGATATTATCTACTTAGCCCAAATGCAAGCAACTTCCTCCGGTTCCCTGACACTTAAAAATAAAAAGTCCTTGTACGCAAATAATTCCTCAACTTAATAAGAGGAGTGTGTGTATAAGTGCAATGTTGCAGATGGTTTTTGACTGGTTAACTATTCTTACAACCAGCCCCTCTAAATTATTCTATCTTCTGAAAAATTGTTTTTGAAACTAAAATAATGTATTCAAAAATAAAATGCATATAAAAGACCTGGATGATTTCAAGTTTTCAAAACATTCACCCAAAATGAATGTTAGGATTCAACAATTTCCATGTTGTACTGACGGTTACTAAATTTTGATTGCGATTTCTTTCATGTTTTCAAGGTCTGAATATTCTAAAACACCTGACAGAGGTCACCAATGTCTACCCTCTATGCCCAGTATCACCAAATTATCTACGCAAAGGTCTTGCCAACATAACAAACCAAGTAACTCAAAGTAACCATAATATCTACAGCCTCATACTGTTTTATAAACTTTTTATGGCAGGAGGGAAGTGTGTAAAATGAAATTGCTACAGTAAGTATGGTAGTGAAAAAGAAAAAAGGCTTGACTGATTAAAAAAAAGTTACATCTTCAAATTAACCTAAATAAAAAGCCAATTTGCAGCTCTTGTTTTTATCAATCCCATTACATCATTACACAGCACTATGAAATAATAAAATTATTCATTTGCTGCTGCAAAAACAGATAAATCATGTAAAGTTAGAAGGTATGTTTTACATAATGGTTTTACCCCAGAATATGAAAGAAATGTAGGCTTGAGGTGACAATGAAAGATACAAAACATTTTTTGGAATGGCATGGAATTGCTATTGAAGATAATTGAAGATAAAAATACGCAGCATCCCTTTATATAGCTTGAGTGAAAACTAAACAGAGTACAAAACTGATAAAGATTGTGGAGCATTTCAAGTAATTCCAAAAGCAGAAAATTTCACTTAAATAATAATAATTTGTCTTCAAAATGAGGGTCTTCAAAAACCAAAGATTGTGATGAATATCAATCCTTTTTGACTGATTCTAAGGCCAGTACATTGTTTTACAAAGTACAGTATCTTGTGGTTTCCTGGGCCCATCAAATGTAGCCTAAAGTAGTATCTGTTTTACAGTGTGCTCTGGTAATGATTCTGACTTATAGAATGGTTATCACAGTAAGCTTTGATGTGGGCACTGTCACCTACATATAAATCAGAAATACATGAAATTCAGGCCCTTTCCCTTGTTGTGTGGTTGATGTGTACGGCTAGCAGTGGTAACCATGGAATCTATTCAAATAGACCTTTGCCTTCAGCTAGTTTCCAGGGTTGGCCATCCCGTACCTTATGGTATACTGTTTCCACATGGTTTACACGCACATCACACCCAGCAGCGAGACAGAGAGCTAAAGAAGATGGCTGCCATGAGGGCTCACAACATTGGTTTCTACAAGCCAAGCCACTGGCACACATATGCCAGGTTATTTACTTCTTCTTCTGGTGTTGTTCCTGTTGGTTAGATGTCCATCTCGAACTGAGCGTCATCACCTTGAACACACAATGCAACATATTGTTATGTCTTAGTTGTTACCAAGGCAAGAAACTTACATTCACTATCTGACCATCCAAATTGATTTCTAGAAGAGAGAGAAATGTCTAAAAGATGGTCATTTATCTGCCAAATTGGCTGGTAGATTAGACAAACCAGCTACAGCCTAAACTTATTGGCATTTGTCTGGTGGTAATTTCCCACTCTGGCTATTTGAACCCTTGATAATGAACCACAGAGGATTTGTCTAAGTAGCATTGAGGGGTGACTGAATATATAAGGCCTGGTTCATGGAAAGACACGTCATCATCGAAGTAGTACAGTTGTTCTTACCGGCTCCTGGCTTGCTGTCATGGTTGTTGATGTGGTTGTTGGCCTCATTCTTCCTGTTCTCTCTCAGGACGTTTTGGCTGGTCACCCCAGGGATGACAGGCAAGTGGGCTGGGGGGGTTTGGGCTATGGGGGAATTACGCCTGTCCAATAGGAACTTACGATCATAGATGATCCGGGTTCCTGTGACAGGTTATTTCACATCAAATATTTAGATGTTACAAATATTAATAAAATATAGGTTGTAGAGGTGAAAAAGATAAACTCAATAAGTATATTTCCCGATATAGGATATTGATATTTGTCACTGTGATTAAAGGAATATTTTTTACTTTGCAAAATCATTATTTGAATGAATAAGTCACAATGCATTTCTCTGAATCACTGCGCTGCAGACCAGCCAATCATGTAACAGCCAGGAAAGGCAGAGGCGGGGTAAAGCATTGTTTTTGTTTTGATCGGCTGACAGGGCTGCCTTGCAGCATAGGCCACAGTGACAGCACCACAAAATGTTTGGCCATTGTGGTAACACGTCCAAACGCAATTTACATACACCCCACACAAAATATGAACAAACCAAAAAAAGAGCAGATATGGTATTTTATTACCTCCCGGAGTGGTTGAGAATAAAGTGCCTCCTGGGGTAGTACAATAGTCATGAGGTAGCTGCGTTGTGTCGTTGATCAACACCGTCCTAGTCGGGATGGCCCTGCTCTCGCTAAGCTGACGACTGGTCGACATTTCAGCGCCGATTTGATGACAAATCAAGCAGTTGTAAAATATAGACGTGCTTTTTTCCCCGACGGACGGTGGAACCCAGGGCCTTTCCCTCTCTTATCTCTTCCCAAAGCTTTCTTGTCGCTCCGTTCGTCCTCCCAGCCGTCAGCACCGTCCCCTCCCTCAGCAAGGCAGGAAGCACAACAAGCTGCGGGAGGATATGAAGTCAGGAGGAGCAATTATGCAAGCACACAACAGAACAAACAAAACTTTTATATATATTTTTAAGTGATACTAAAATAAGTGTCACTCATGGCTCTCACGCACTACCTACAGTTAGCAAAATAGCTATTGTTAGTTGCTAATTTACTTGCAAAGTTATAATGGGTAGCATAACCAGTTGTGGTTTATGCGAAAATCAATGCGCCTTTTAGAGTGAATCCATTGACTATCAGGTGACGACAAAGATACTATATATAGGGATGGATGGATAATGTTTGATTTTAAACTCCACTTAACCGGGAAACCGCTGGAGCCAAATTAAACACACCCATGCTCCATTGTCGAAAGCGCATGCGTATTGCACTTCTGCTGCCGGAAATCTATTAGAGGAAGAAGTTGCACTTCTGTCTAGAGTAGACGTAAGTGGACGCTTGCACCATCTCTTCAGACAGAAGTAGTCAAGAACCAACTCAACCCTGCAATTAATCATGAACTTCACATTTGAAGAGAGAGGAAACCCCAACACTTTGAGCTATCGCTTGTTTTTCAGTAAGTAGCTAATGTAAAACAGTGGGCCCTAGCTAGGGGTAACATTAGCTAATGTCTGCGCGGGCCACCCGCAATCTCCCACGTGTCACTTCTATTCATTGTTGTTCCACGTCATTTAACATTAGCTTAAATTTATTTTGGACGGGAAGTTCACCTTATCTGATCCAAACAGATTGGAGATTATTATCAGCTAGTTTTGGTCCATTGAAAATTGTCTCAAGCAGTTGAAAGACTATTATGCCGGTTGCCACGGGGTAGTCTGATCTCGATTGCTAGCAAGCTTAAAGGTATCTTGAACAGTTTGGTGAACTAGCCAGCGAATCAAAATATTTCATTCCAAGAAGCACAGCCCACTATTGCTCGTTGGAAGCATAGACATATGGTTGGAAGTAGGGCATTGAAGATTGGATTCTCAAAAGCTAGAATTTTAAACGATGACGTCAGCAAGCTCAGCCGTATCGCTATGTGATGGTGCAAAATCTGTTGGTGGGACCACGCCCTCCCTGATGTGCAAGATACTAGATGCCCCTGACCTGAATCATCTGCATTCTACAACAGGACTGTCTAAAGTTTTTGAAATCCAGGGCAAAGGACTGAAACATAACATGGGTGGTAGTCCGTTGGCCAAAAAATATAACTGCGTGTATTCGATCTTACATCACCATCTTTGATAATACAATTAAATGGCAACAAATTATGCCAAATATAATATTTTCACACTTGGACTTGGGCCTGTTCAGTACTGTTTACCATAGGGTCTTGACTGGATGTACACTGCCGTTCAAAAGTTTGGAATCACTGAGAAATGTTTGTTTTTGAAAGCAAATGATACTTTTATTCACCAAGGTAGCATGAAATTGATATAAAAAAAAAAAAATACAGTCGAGACATTGATAATGTTACAAACTATTAGTATAGCCCACACTGTACTTATGCCTGCCCATTCATTAAGAACATGCTTCAAAACCTTTTGGGGAGAGCGTCATCAAAGTAATCTCACCAGGCAGCTCAACAAGGAAATGAATGGGCGTGAAATCATAGTGAAATTTAAACTTAAAACACATATTCCACAATAGGCAGAGTACCGTTTTCTGGAAGATGAAAAGCTTCTAACAGAGGGCAGGTATATCTTACATCTCTGAGTTTGTTCATTTTCCAGTGTCCATTGATTTTTTTTTTACTTATCTGCAAAGGAAAGTTAGGGCATCAGTGCAGGCAGGGCTTGTTTTATTGCATGATACATTTTGCAGTTACACTCGATGTGCACTTCCTGTCTCAAAATGACAAAATATTAGGGCTGCAACTAAGTTATTTTCATTTTCGATTAATCTGTCTTTTTTTAGATTAATCTATTCGTTATTTGGTCTATTTAGGGTTAGGGTTTCACAGAAAATTGTTAAAAGCGTCAGATGACATCCTCAAATGTCCTCAATAATAATTTTTCCTTAAAAAATTACTCAAAACGATTAATTGATGATCAAAATAGTTGCCAGTTAATTTTGTGGCGAGCGACAAAGCGATTAATCGACTAATTGTTGCAGCTCTACAAAATTTTGCGACCAACATCACCATTGCTACTCTCACTCAACCCTACACCATGCTGCGTAGCATGGCTTATGAATCTGATTTGTAAACAAAAAGCAAATGGCGAAATTGACGAAAGCACCTCTCAGCTGATGTATCCTGTGTACTCCAACCACGCAGCCCCCTGCCTGCACTGTTAACACTTTCCAGAGAGTAATCTCACAAAATCAGTGGCTACAGGGAAATGACCAGACTCAGAAATGTTATACCTGTCCTAGCTTACAAGTGTTTCCTCTTCCAGAAAATGTTACTCAGCCTGTTATTGAATTGGTATTTTAAGTTTTTAATTTCGCTTTTGTTCTGTGCTACATACATTTCCTCGTTGATCTGCCTGGCGAGATTCCGGTGATGACGCTCTCCCCACAAGGTTTTGAAGCTCGTTCTCTGTGAATGCACAGGCATGAGTACAGTGCAGGCTTTTTTCTAACATGTTGTGGTACCTACTAAATAATATTAATTTTCAAAAAACTGCCATTGTTCCCTTCAAAGCATTGACCACAGGGGATGGCATGCCATTGTAAAATAGTTTGATAACCTTGCTGGTTCAGTATTTCTTGAACTCAGTGTAAATCTCTCCCACATTTCCAGCACCAAAGCAGCCCCATACCATTACATTTCCTCTGCCATGTTTGCTCTTCATCTCACATATGTCCTTCTCTTTGATCCTAACACCTCAAACTATATTAAGGGGACTGAATGACATCAAACATGGGGGCAGACATCTTTATTATGCTAGGTTCCCACCATCGACAGTGAAGAAGCATCCAGTTTTCATTCCTATTGGGAAGAGCAAGGAGCAGTTTACAGTGAAGAAGCATCCAGTTTTCATTCCTATTGGGAAGAGCGAGGAGCAGTTAACAGTGAAGAAGCATCCAGTTTTCATTCCTACTGGGAAGAGCGAGGAGCAGTTAACAGTGAAGAAGCATCCAGTTTTCATTCCTACTGGGAAGAGCGAGGAGCAGTTAACAGTGAAGAAGCATCCAGTTTTCATTCCTACTGGGAAGAGCGAGGAGCAGTTAATGGTGAAGAAGCATCCAGTTTTCATTCCTACTGGGAAGAGCGAGGAGCAGTTAACGGTGAAGAAGCATCCAGTTTTCATTCCTACTGGGAAGAGCGAGGAGCAGTTAACAGTGAAGAAGCATCCAGTTTTCATTCCTACTGGGAAGAGCAAGGAGCAGCTGAGAACGGTTGTCACAAGGCATCGCTCTTAAAAGTTGGCTTGACTTCATCTTTTTTGCCTTTTTCCCCCCTTCTCGCAAGAGCGAAGGCGAATCTGAGAGCAGATGTCCCATCATGTGTACAGCACTGATGATTTTTGTTACATTATTTTTAACTGATGGGCACACCCCCATTTAGCAAAATATTAACAAAATGAGTGATTGCAAGTTTGTCGAGAACTGTCAGTCTAGCAGTTACAAATCCATTTCAAGTCAGGACATTTCACAACAATACTCTCCACTTGTACAGAAAATTATAAATTAGTGATGACTTTTGATCTAATATCCTGACCACTGGGAACTCTGAAATTCAGTTACAATTTGCCTCCTTGCCTGACTAACTGTTATTGCTAGTAATTTAAGTTAACATTTTATAAGTGGCCATCCCTTCAAATATTACTGTAAGAAGATGAAGAAATGCTGTTGTGACTGGATTTTCATCCACTCACACACTTAAAGGGAAGATCCACCATGGTTACTGTTTGTGTCCTGGGAGGGGAGTTGTTCCATTGTTCACCATTTATGGGGTAACTCCAGGATTTGTCTCTTGATGACATCATCACTAGAGTCTTGTCTCTCTGGTATTATTCAGCTTAAGGAGAGACTTGTTCATATTCACAAATCTAAACTGAACTGTACAGTATTATAGAAATAATTTCCCATTGATATTTAGCTAGCGTTTCCCCTAGCTGGTAACCATTAAACAATGAACATTTTGGTTGAGCAGTTACCCTAAATTTTGGGGAAAAACACATTCACACAGAGAGAAAGAGCAACCTCTGTGCTCTCACATGCTAATTGTGGTGTTTGATCTACATCCCTCACAGAAAATGCTGATGGCAAGTACGTCTCACCATTCCATGACATACCAATGTATGCTGATGAGGGCCAGGTAAAGTAGCCTATCATGTCACCTTTATCCCTGTACAAACCAGTTGCATAATGATACACAGGGTGACTCAGCAACAGTGACTTGAAAATGCAGTATATGGAAGTAAAAACTGACTTCAGCTTTAGACTTTCTAGTATTCTCTATTGTCTACCAGTTAACCATAGAAATGTATTAGACTGTTTTGTCTAAGTATTAAATCTAAATTGAAACTATTCTATGTAATGGATGGTAGGGGCATAGTCTGTTTGTCAAGGCCATGGCTCTTAAACTTCTCTGAACAATGTCCGTATCACATGTGATTGCACTGGGTTATCTACTTATCTTACCTTTACAGCAATAATTAATGGAATTTGGAGATTTTCCAAATTTAATAAAACGTCTAGCGTGTTATCATAAGATAAATTGTGGCAAATTGTCACAAATTGTCACATGCATGCTAGAACTGAATTGGTAGCAACAATGGGCTTCATTCACAAAATGTAAGTACGATCAAATTGATTGATGGTAAAATGTATTTGTTTTTTAGTTTTTTTATCTGTTCCTGTCACTGCTGCTTATACACTTATGTTTCTTCCCGACAAGAGCACTTCTACTTCAGAGCTTGAAAAGTTTTTATTTTTGTCATGGTTTCTTTTATATTTGCTCTGGTAGAGAAAACACACACCTGGATTAACGGAGTGTTTGTAACAGTTAGCATTTCCAAAACATAAGAAGGTAGCCATATCAGGCTAAAAAAATGGATGTTTCTTAATTGTGGCATGTTTTATTGACTAATAACTATCCTGCACCGGAGTTTGGAGAGTGCAGGTATCCTTCTTTTCTTAAAAATTTGCACACGGCCTGCATGCCTTTTAAGGGCTTGCCAGGGTTAATGCTAATGAACATGAACTGTGTAGAAACAACTGGCATTCATCATCTGATACTCCAGGGGCATGCACAAAATCTAACTCCTGCACATGTCTCAGGAATCCATGTTGGTGTTTAGTTGGCTCTTTTCTAAAGAACAAAATTAAATAATTTAAGAAAAGTTCTGTGAATGAGGCCAATGTTGTAATATGAGATGAATAATTTGATGGATTCTACTTGATTTTGATGGATAGTAATCGTGACTGTTTGTGACTTCAAGTGCACATCGGAAATATAGTATCAACCATATTTGCGAGTTACCAGCACATGAATGGCCTCTGAAAGTCGTAATAATGAGTGGGAAATTGGTCAATAATGATGGTGCCAAAGTTTCAGAGTTGTGACATTTCATGACAGGACAAATGATGAACAGCATGGCAATTGGTGGTAATAAATTAATATAATTAATTGTTATAATTGTAGAATCTTGGTGGTTAGTTTTATTTTAGTTATATCGTTAGTATAGTAAACATTACCCACAGAAAAAAAGCTTTCTCACAGCGTCCAAGTGCATTGCTATGGTTACCCCATGTTTCTGACCAGAGCACTTGAATGTCAGTCAAGTTGTAAGTACGCCTTCTGACGTCGTATGTAGGAGCTTCCCAGACCACACCTTACC
>OMKL01124637.1:9063-30149 GCA_900302295.1 Parasudis fraserbrunneri
CTCATAATCCATAAATCTTGTTAGTTGTTGCTTTGGGACTGTACCTTGATTTCTCTGCCATCATTTAGGTTGGGTTAGTGGTTGAAGCTGTGAGGTAGAGATGAACTCATATACCAAGCAGAATTCTTCTACAGTATGTATTAATATTGTGACTGTTGTACACATGTAATGTATCACATTTTATACAGAGGATGTCTTTGGTGAATTTTTCAGGGCAGAATGTGGCAGAGTTCACCATCACAGGCTTTGACCACCTGCCCCATCAGAAGGTTTTGGGTTTCATCATCCTGCTTACCTTCTCCTTGGTACTGCTGTGCAGTGCCAGTAACATCTGCATCATTTCTACAGACAGACGATTGCATCGGCCGATGTTCCTGTTGATCTGCAACCTAGCCGTGGTAGATATCATGTTCACCACCAGTGCAAGCATCACTATGATCTCAGCATTGCTAACTGAGGACAAAACAATTTCCTACTACTCCTGTATTTCACGCATGTTCTTCTACCACCTAGGAGACATTACAGAGTGTCTGGCCCTGTCCCTCATGGCCCTGGACCGCACCCTTGCCATCAGTTATCCACTCAGATACACCAGCATCCTGACAAACCCCCGCGTCTTCATGTTGATCATACTGTCCTGGCTTATAGCCATTGGCTGCATGGGGCGAGTGACGGCAGTGGCTGACAGCCTACCATACTGCCAGCCTATTATCAGATATGTGTTCTGTGACTATCCTGCATTGATTCGAGCTTCTTGTGTAAACCCTGAACCTTATTTCTGGATCCCCACTGTTCTGGGTCTGTGGCTGATGTTGGGACAGTTTCCCTTGATTTTGCTGTCATATGTGAAGATTGTCTACACAGTGCTGAGGTTGCCCAACACTGAAAAACGGGGCCAGGTGTTTAACACTGTTGTCTGCCATGTAATCACTGTGGCCTCTTACTTTTTTCCAAAGCTGATATCTGTTCTCCTCACCAGGATAGGACTGAGATTGAACCTGACAGAGAGGAATGCCCTGCTGATTATAGCTACGTTGTTACCCCCTCTCATCAACCCCACAGTCTACTGTCTGAAGACAAAAGAGATCAGGACCAGACTACTACAGATATTGTCTAAAAGTATTGCCCCTTTTCAGTGATATAAGTCAGGTACATGTGGCTTAAAGGTGCAGTGAGAAATTCTAATCCAATACACTTCTCACCAAATGCAGCGAATATCTCCTCACGGTCCGCTAGCTGTCTTTTCTGTGTGTGCCCTGGAAAAGAATCTTGTGTTCATACACAGCCCTGGATCTGTGAATGGGGGAAAAAAACAAAGTGGCTCAGACCGAACCACACAACACTATTCCAGCCAGTCGGCAACAGGGGGTGTTCGTATGTTATGGTTTCCACACGTGGAGTGCACCTGATTAGATAAACGCACTGCTAGTTGGGTGGTCCCTCGTTCTCGGCTTGTTTGATCATCAACTTTCTCTTTTTCTACCGAAAGTTGAACCTAAAATATGATTCTGACAACATTTAAATGATATTTAGGTCATTTAATAGTCCTATTTGATCTGCAACACCTAGTTTGACAGTTTGATCTGAACTTAGAACTTTCTTCATATTGCAGCGTACAATAATTATCGTGCCCAAATCCCATGTAAACACCACATCGATTTTTTGTTTTGTTTATGACAAAATCAAAATGGTGGCCATAGTGACAGCACATTAAAAATGTTATCATTATGCGCCAAGCTTTTGAGGAGTACTTAACTTTTCTTTTTTTTTTTGTGAGAATACCACCACCATTCTAAATGGCCCAAAGATTCACAGGTTTGTCATGGATATGTTCATAATTATGGTGTAAGTCTTGATATAATAAATACAATGTTATGAATACATCATAACAGCTTGATATATAGGCTAGATGAAAGAGATTTGTTACAGTGATGTAATGGCCTGATTATAGACCGTTTATGAATGTTATGTGTCCAGTCAATGTAAATCGTTACCAAATTATATTGATTTGAAAACAGATCATTCATTTTTTTCATACAAAATGTTATTTGCCTATCTTATGTTTTCCATCTTGTTTTTAAGACTGTGCATAAACATGCGGTGACAATTTACATTAACTCCATGCTCATAACACATTCATTTTTATTATTAATGTATTATGTCTTTGAAATAACAGGGTCATAACACACCCATAATGTCTAGTGTAGTCTTGGTGATATACATACAGAATATACCCACCTTCTCTTTTTCCGGCCACTTTTGTATCCTTATTGCATCATAATTACCATTGAAATGTAATATTAGCCACAACAATTTCAACTATGTAACGAAGCCCACAGTTCTTTGAGATAGTAAAGCACTTGCATGGATTTCTTTTGTATTTATTGAAACTAGGAAACAGCGATTTAAAATGATATTGAAACACTAACAAACAATGGTCACTGTCTGTAACAATCTTGGAGAACCAAGGGTTTCTATGTTGTATAGTAAAAATATTGTGGCTTAAAGGGATAGTTCAGATTTTTGGAACCCTAGCCCTATTTGCTACTTACTAATGATGTTGTTGATTGGTAGTCATACATACTAGCTCCAGCTAGTTAGCCATACACCAATACAAAGTCAATGGGGTCAAGCTCCTGTCTGTACAAGCTGACTGAGGACTACTAACTAAAATTGTGTGTGCGCTGTGGTGTAGATTTCAGGGTCTCCATTGAAGTATTGATGAAGTTGGACCATTTCAACAACTTTGTGGTGAGTGTATAGGTGGAATCACTATTGTCTCGTATCAGTTGCCGATAGAGTGTGGCAAAATAGACATTTATTTATATGAAAATGTTAAGAGATCATTACGTTAAAGTTGACTTTGAAGTTCAGTGTGCAACTTTGCAACTTTAGTTCAGTGTGCAACTTTAGTCATAACTAGTGACAATGACCAGACGTATTTTCATAAAATAATATTCTTATTTCTGTTGACTGAAATGATACGCCATTTTATTCAGTGAGTAATTGATTACATTTTATTACAAATATATCACTTAGGTTTTTCAGTCTGGTTTCCATGCTCACCATAGTACAGAAACAACAACAATCAAGGTGGTAGTCTGTTAGTGTTTTAGACCTATCTGCCACACTGACAGCACTGATCCTGAAATCTTACTCGATAGGTTTCAGAATTGGATCGGCCTGTTTGGCCCAGTCTTAAAATGATTTAGACCCTATCTGAGCAAGCAATATTTTTATGTTGCACATGGCACATTTGTCTCTGAAAAAAAGTGTGCATAAATTATGGTCCATCCTTGGACCACCATCATTTAATTTATATGCTCCCTCTAGGACTTGTAATTAGGAGACAAGGTAAATGTCTTTGTTATATGCTGATGACACCCAACTCTATATATATTTGTCACCAGATGATCTGAATCCTATGAGCTCTGTCATTAATTGCATTCAGGGTATACATTTATGGATGTCTGATAATGCCTTACAGCTGAACAGAGACAATACTGGGATCCTACTGTTTTGATTCTCTGTTGCTGAAGACAAAACAGCATCTAAGAAATCTTGGTGTGATAACAGATGACAACCTTGACACCAACAGTCTCCCATATGATCTCAGGGCCGTCAATCCCATGGTTGCTTTTAAGAGTAAACCTTTTTAACTTGGCTGAGTTTGCTGAGGTTTTCCTTGTTGTCTTTTGTTTTTTTGTTGTGCATATATCATGGTGTGTGTGTGTGTGTGTGTGTGTGTGTGTGTGTGTGTGTGTGTGTGTGTGTGTGTGTGTGTGCCATATATTCATCGTATTTTGTCCCGTCCATTTTTGCCATTGTAAATCTATTTCCTGTTGCTGAGCCTCGTGGCTAAGATGCTAGCTATTGTGCATATTCCCGAACGGAATAAATAATATATCTATATGGACAAAACTACTTGTAATAAAGATAATTGTGAAGTAAAAGAACATGTAGCTTGCTGTTTTTCATTCAAAACAAACAGATCTTGAAGGCTAATATATCCCTGTCTAGATACTGTGTCTTGACCTGTGGAAGTGGAATTACATAAGCAGCAAGCTGGCAGCGTCCTTGTTGCCTAGAAACACAAGGTGAATACAGACCTATTTCCATGTTTGACCATGTGTGGGCCAATATATACTTTGTGGTTCTTTCCTCCTCATGAAGCATATTGTGTTGCATGCTTTTGTGTTAAATGTGTTGTATGAATAAAGCCTGATTTATTGATTGATTGAAAATCAGGTCATGTAGTCTATAGCCCCTTTAACATAGCCTGTTCAAGGCGGGAATTTTGCACCGTTATTCCACCTCACCGTTCTGTATAAACGGTACAAACATGGAATATGGGGGGCATTGTTTTTCCAGCATTGAGTCACATTGCTGAATCGATGTCTGTGTAAAAGGGACAGCTGGCATGCTGGGATGAGTTTTGTTTCCCTAGGATGGTGACAGAATGTTTTGCCTTGACCACCCACCGAACTAATGTCGTTGGGGTGACCAATTATTAAAGGGGAATGCCACCCATTTTAAGAATTCACATATGTTCCGTAGACAATTAATGAATGGGGCTTTGACTTTGCATTGATAAAAGGTCTGAACCAGAATTAAAATGTCATTTTATGGCTTCACAAAGACGAAGCCGCTTTCATTGTCTATGGTGCCTCCCTAGATTTTATATCCCAGTGACATCGCCAATTGGAGGGTTTATCTCTGATTTCTAGCTTTAGGAGCGAGTGGTGGGTGTTCACAAATACTGACTGAACTGTCCTTGGCCACAGGAAGAATATATGTGACTTCTTCAAATGGGTGGCATTTCCCTTTAATTCCTTTACCCTGTACAGCACTTTGGATTTACCTTTATGTTTAAATGTGCTCTAGATCTTGGCAGGATGGAAATGGAGGCCCCATGCAAGCTATCAGTGTGACTCAATGCAGTAGGCCACAATGTCAAGATGTCATGTGCACTGAAGAAATGTTTTTTTCCTTTTTGGCACATTCAATTGTACCTAATATGAATCTGTTTGTTCTGTCCCTGTGACAAGGTACTGACTGAAATATAGATAAACCACTCCGTTATTGAAAAGTGTGTGTGTGTGTGTGTGTGTGTGTGTGTTTTCTTCTTACCTCTTACTTTACTACTCCCTCTGGCCAGGCCAAGTGCCTCTCCGTTTAGCCCAAGTGCTCCTCTGGTCAGACCAAGTGCCCCTCTGGTGTGACCTTAGGGGGGAAATTAAAGCATGTTTTTCTACCATATGGGCATCCTAGTAGCACCTAGTAGACCGTCACTTTGTTCATCTGAAGGGGCATCCTAATGGGACACTTGCATGCCTCATTATTGCCTTAAGGTCACAAGGAATGGCTGATGCACGACTCGCTCTATCAGCCATGCTAGCACCCTAGACTGACTTTTGTTTAAAAGGGGAATGCCACCCATTTTAAGAATTCAAATTCTGTTCTTCCTGTGCCCCAGGACAGTTCAGTCAGTTTTTGTGAACACGCACCACTCTCTTCTAAAGCTAGAAATCAGAGAGAGACCCCTCCAATCGGTGATGTATCTGCGTTGTAAAATCTGGGGCTGTTTCATAGACAATGAATGGGGCTCTGACTTTATGAGGTCATAAAATGTTTATGTGAGCTAAATCAGAATGTAAAACTAATTTGGTTGTAAGAGCTCACACAAACATTGTATGGCCTAGCTACATGTTATTTTCTCTTGCTAGCTATATACTGTAGCTGACCCCATCAAATCAATTGGGTTGTTGTTATTAGAGAGTATATAAAGGCAAACCATCAGATGCTACACTAGAACAACACTATAGCAAAGAAAAAATGAAGGAGTGCCTTCTCAGAAAGTCTTGCTTAAGGTGTCTGAAAGTGTTTGTGTGTGTGTGTTTTTGTGTGACCTTATTCAACCTAAAGCCACCCAACCCTTCAAAGCTAGCACTATGGTCAGCCATTGGTTTCTGAACATCAGTCTACTTTTCCCCCCAGCCAATCATATCCATGGGTTTGCACCAGAATTTTTGCATTGATATGTCCCCTAGGGTATATCTTTCTGCTTAGCCCAATCCTCAGTCATTCCCTTCGTTCAGCAAACCTCAGATAGATGGATTTGGTGGCTTCCCCTTGAAGCTGCACGATAAGTCATATAACTAGAGTTACATGTGTAACTTTTGTTACATAGTGTTACCACTTTGCTTCAAAGCTAGCAATATGGGTAACCAGTGCAGTGAAGCCCGAGAGTACCTCCCACCTAACCTGCTCATGTATCACACAAGCATCAGTTCAAGCGGGACAGGTGACGGGCTGGACAAGACTCTGTTGTACTGCGTAAAACAATGAGAAGTCCTAAACATTAAAGATCCCTATCTCATATTCACTTTCTGAGAGAAAAAGTCTCCAGGCCCCTGGTATAAGTGCACAATCACAGTACTATCTGTGCTACTTCACTTCTACAAAGTAGCATAGTACATAGTAGTATAGACAGTAAGGTTTGTTTAAAAAAATTGGGGCCGGTTTCAGCTGCCCTACCTGTGGTGGGCTTTTTGTTCCACCACTGTGGAACCAGGATAGAGAATAGCCTGCTTCGTTTCGATGACCCCTCAGGAGCCCATAGAGGAGTGGGTCTCAGGCGGCCAGAAGATGCATAGCGTAGGGGTCTTGGGGGTATGTAGTTAGAGACCATTGACTGGAGGTAGGAGGGAGCTTTTCCTCTTGTTGCATGGAATGCCAGGTCAAGAACCTTGAAGTGGATTCAAGGAATGGCAAGGAATTGTAAGCCTGTGAGCTCTTTGAGAAGTGGGGTGACATGGGCTGACTTTGGTAGCTTGGAGATCAGGCAGGCTGCTGCATTCTGTATGAGTTGAAGTGCCTTGGTGGAGCAAGCTGGTAGACCAGCTAGCTGAGCATTGCAATAGTCAAGGCGTGACATGACTGTTGATTGCAGGAGGAGTTGGGTGGCTTCTTTTGTCAGGAAGAGGCAGATCCTTCTCATGTTGTTCAGGAAGAATCTGCAGGTTCTGGTTGTTGAGGCAATGTGAACAGAGAAGTCCAGCCGGTTGTTAATGACCACACCTAGGTTCTTGGCGTTTGGGGACAGAGCCACGGAAACGTTGGACAGGCAGGCTGAGATCCATTCAGAGACCCGTTCAGGTATCTGAGGGAGGAAAGGAGAGGAAGAGTTGAGTGTCATCGGCATAGCAGTGGTATGAGAGGGTAAGGGAGTTGATAGTGTTACCCAGGGATTTGGTGTAGAGGGAGAAGAGGAGGGGTCCAAGGACTGAGCCCTGGGGGACACCCGTCTGTAGGGGGCGTGGGTCTGAAAGGGTTCTTCTCCATGATACTTGATAGGAATGATCATTGAGGTAGGATGACAGCCATGTCAGCGCAGAACCTGTAAATCCCAAACCTGCGACGGATGCGAGGAGGATCTGATGGTTGACTGTGTTGAATGCTGCTGACAGGTCCAGGAGAATCATGACAGAGGAGAGACCTTTTGCTCTTGCTAAGTGAAGAGCCTCTGTGACTGCTATGGGGGCTGTTTCTGTGGAGTGACCGGTCTTGAGGCCCGACTGATTAGAGTCCAGGAGGTCATTCTGTAACAGATAATCAGAGAGCTGGTTGGAGACGGCACGTTCAAGTGATTTAGAGAGATAGCGATAGTTATCTATGATAGTGTGGTTCAGGGTTGGTTTTTTGATAAGCAGTGTGGCTCTGGCTTGTTTTAGTGAGGCGGGAACCACTCCGGAGTTGAGGGAGGAATCAATAGTTGCAACTGTTAATATTCTTATGCACAAAGGAGGGGCTTGGTTTCAACACCATTCCACTTAAGTCATCTCTGATGAAAGTACAATCAGCGCACATAGGTCACTCACTATCTTAGCAGAAGTCACTGCTAGGAGGAGTGCTAGCTTCAAGGATAAAACCTTTAGAGGGATATCCTCTATAGGTTGAAGTGGAACCTGTGACATAGCATTCAGGACCACAGACAGGTCCCATTTGGGAACCATCTGTCTGACCACAGGCTTCATTCTCCTTGTTTCCTGGAGAAATCTATTAACCAATGTGTGGCTAAACAATGATCTTTTAATTTCTGCCATTGTGCTAACTTGTAAGTAAAGGTGAAATCTACCACCCTCATCAATAGCATCATGAGGTGTCATTGTGATGTGTGCTGGCCAAGCTGACCCCTGTGATGCTTCTGATGAAGGCGGTAGATTTCCCTGCCAGAACGTCAAGGTAAAAAAGTCTTACTAGTCTATACATAATTGTATTTAAAGTTAGTACCAGATTTTTTTTCCAGTTGTAAGTAAATGAATGGTAAAATATTACTACAAGAGTCCCCTTACAGACTGTGGTCCCCAGACCCGGTTTTGTAACAGTGCGTTCACTGTTACAGTATGTTCAGATACATGCCTCTACTGGGACAAAATGGCATCATCAAACAACATCCCTAATTAGTATATTAGTGGACCTCTTGTCTATCATATGCTGTATATAAAGCTGAGGTGTTGTACCCTTGGTTGTCTCACACTGTGGATGAGGTAAGAACAGGGAGGCGTCATGGGCATGCTTTCTTAGCTTTTAATCTAGAGGCTATAAACTTTGTCTCAATAATGTGTTGTACTTCATGATTTGCCCTTCATCTACTTCAATGTGTTGTACTTCATGATTTGCCCTTCATGTACTTCAATGTGTTGTACTTCATGATTGTCATCTGCCTTAAAGATCCCCTCCAGATGTATTTTAAACCCTTAAAAGTCAAGTCAAGTCAAGTCAAATTTATTTGTATAGCCCAAAATCACAATACTTCACAAGCCCACAAAGGTACGACACAAAAGTTTTCTATATTGAATAACAATTTATATAAATATGTTTTTTCCACCAAATTGTTCAATAAACTACTGAACCTGGCTTAGCAGCATCTCTACACCTCTACCCTTATGGAGAATGCAAGGATCTATGAATGTGCAAATTGGCAACAAGCACCCATGGATATTTACCAGGAATTCCAAGTTGGCAGCTTATATTCTTTCAAGACGATGTCAATACCTACTCAGCTGTCTGTGCATGCTGAAGCTCAAGTTACCACATATTGGCTTATGATAGGTTCAACCTATTCGAGACATCACACATGCAACTCAGATTCAGCCGATTCTACTGTTATCAGCCTACTAGTAGCACTAGTAGGGGCCTACTACCTACTAGTAGGTTCAGGAGGCTGTTATCACCCATTTATTTCTGACCCTCGGCACTATCCGGAGTCTCCGTAGCAGCTGTATAAGTTTGCTGCTAGGGATTGAACCTGGGGCGCTAAAGTGGATGTATTACCATAACAGTTAACCCAAACTTTACCATAAAGTGGATGTATTACCATAACAGTTAACCCAAACTTTACCATAAAGTGGATGTATTACCATAACCGTTAACCCAAACTTAACCATAAAGTGGATGTATTACCATAACCGTTAACCCAAACTTAACCATAAAGTGGATGTATTACCATAACCGTTAACCCAAACTTAACCATAAAGTGGATGTATTACCATAACCGTTAACCCAAACTTAACCATAAAGTGGATGTATTACCATAACAGTTAACCCAAACTTAACCATAAAGTGGATGTATTACCATAACTGTTAATCCAATCTTAATCAGATCATGGGTGTGTTGGTACTGTAGAGGTGAAAGCAGTTGCCTACCACTACTGCTACCCTGGTTCAAGCTCCGTGAGTGGTGTTTTGTTTTTGTTTTTTTATGCTTTGTCTTGATTTTCCATTGTCATTTTTCTGTGGTGGCACCACATAATTTTAACACATTTCATGCCACCATCACGTAATGCAATGTTAAGGTGCCTACTGGACTCCATCAACATTGGCTCACTGATATAAATGGGTGATAACAGCCTCCTGAACCTACTAGTAGCTTTAGTAGGCCCCTACTAGCCCATATGGTTGGGAGATCTGTGGGCTGATAACGTCCATTCACTAGGCTGATAACATTCAAATCGGGTGTCAGATTTCAGGTAAGTACAGAGAAGCTCTCCCTCTCCAGGGGAAGAATTTGAAAAAGGCACTCTGGTGATAAGTTCTGCACAAATATCAATTGGTATAGTGACTATACCAATTGATATTTGTGCAGAACCTTTCACCAGAGTGCCTTATACTATAGTCAAAGTGATGCCTCCAACTGGAGTTAAGCATTAAAAAACACATTTTTGAGTGGAGGGGATCTTTAAGGCATCAGGAAAATGACAGCAGAAATACAAACCCATTAGAATATGTTGCAGAATATACTCTGTGTGGCTCCACACCAGTTGTCGATGATCACACATAGGGAGCCATTGTGCGGAGAATCCAACTAGTTCAGCTAGCAAGCCAGTGCACTCTGCAGTGGCCAAAGCCAAATGTGGAGCTTTGTTTTCTTCAGAAATATTTTCTTTTCTTTTTCTTAACCTGCCGAAATTTGTTTCCGCAGGTCAGTATACTGTCGCCTTTACTCTGCTCTCAGCATGTTTCAGGTGGATGAGAACTACACGCGGATGTCAGAGTTTGTGATCGTGGGCTTCCCCAGTCTCCAGCCTGAGTACTTTGACCTTGTGGCCTGGTTCTTCTTCTTCCTCTATGTGATCACGGTGGTGGGCAACCTCCTGCTGGTGGTGGTGTTTGCTCTGGAGCAAAGCCTCCAGAAACCCATGTACATCATCATGGTCAGCTTGGCCCTCTCAGACATTGGTAAGGAGGAAGAGACCCTCCATAAGACACTATTAAATGTTAATGTTTCTGACTTTAGGAAGGTGAATGTCTCGTCTTTTGCGCTCAATTTGAGGATGATGTTCATTTTATAGCTTAAGAAATCAACACATTAATGGGTCTGTAGGGCTATCAATACTATACCTTTGGAAGAAATTTAAAATTCTAATCAACACTGCAAAAAAGACAAGCTTAGTGTGGGATTTTATCTTGTATTTAGACATTAGACTTATTTCTAGATGTGTTAACTCTGAAAACTCAACAGAATAAACAGCGCCTACCTCAACAACTGGGTGAAAATAGAACCCTACACAGTCAGCTTGTAAGCTTAGCGATATTGTAGGGCAACAGGGGCCATAGGACAAACCTACAGGTTCACAGGCAAACCTATTAGAACAAGACAACATGAAAAAAAACCATCTTAAAATAATCCCTCACATTTACCCTGCTCTATTACTCACTGTTCATTTCTCTCTCTCTCCCCCTCCTATCCCTTACAGGCTTTGCCACGGTAGCCCTGCCTAAAATGATTGTGCGCTACTGGTGGAATGACGGAGCTCTTGGCTTCCACACCTGTCTGCTCCAAGAGCAGATGATCCATTACTTTGGCGCCTTGAACTCCCTTATCTTAATGACCATGGCAATAGACCGCTACCTGGCAATCTGTTTCCCTCTCAGGTGTCAAGTCAATATAATTATTATGTCATTATATGGACTTCATATGTTGCACTTTACAAGTGCAAATACACTTTAATTTGTTCTATCAACTGCTAATCAGTTTAGCTCAGTTCATTTGCTCCTTTGTGGAACAGTGCTTGTGTTTGCACACACATCCAGGATCAGGTGTTGAGTGGAATAGAATTCAATGAAAACAAAAGCATAGCACCAGCAGCACTATGCTCCAATACACCCTTATTTAATAAAAAGATCATTATCATCATGACATTTAAGATGTATTGAAGCAAAGATCATTTTCACCATGAAGATCATTTTCATCATGAAATTTAAGATGTATTGACACATAGTGTTAAAAGACAAATGTCATTGCCTTTATTATTTAATTAAATACAGGTGTATTGGAGCATAGAGTTGAAAGACAATGATCATTGCCTGTTTTGTGTAATTAAATAAAGATACAATGGAGCATAGTTTTACATTTCATTGCAACACCAAAACCATTGAAATACTTCTAACATCTAACATCATTAGCAATATGTAGAGTCAAAAGACTATGATGCAGCCATTCTCAAGTTTAATCTTCCCTTTTATGTCAGTCCCAACATTAAAGGTAGAGTCTGTAATGCCAGCAAAAAGCAAGCTATAGGCAAAAAGGTAATGCCAATGCTATGCCAAGTGGGGCTGTTTTGCCTAGAGGTCACTGTTTGACGGCATTACAGATTCAATTTAAGACTTCAAAAGTCTATGTCACATATATCATTTTCTCATTCATATGATAATCAGTATGGATGAGCATACATTTCTCCACCAAAGCAAAACACCTGAAACTAGAAAACACGCCTCAAATGTGCAATGTCACACCACCGTGCTGTGCAGCCAAGAGCTGCTCCATTGAATGAACAGGAATCATATGGTACAAGGTTTGCCTGAACTTTCATATCCAAATAATATATTATTATATTAGATTAGTGGGCAGAACAAAGTATTCTTTCTTGTTTCTGGGACACAATAGTGAATGTTTACTAATACAGGCTAATTGAGCCTTGAGCCTCAGTCAAATCTACAATGCAATGGTATTATGCTTAATATAAGCCTTGCGTAAGAAATGTACAAGATTATGTATGTATTCTCTGTCGACCAAAGCTTATCTGCTTATGCCTTCCCTTTCCCAACACCTTTATGCGCTTGCCTCCCTCCCTCTCTCCATACTTCTATCCCTTTTCACCATGCTTCTGCCTTTTCCTTCTCTCTCTCTATCGCTCTCCTTCCCCTCCGCAGATACCCAATGCTGATGACAAACAGGACCATGACAGGCCTTACACTCTTCTCTTGGGCAGCTGCCCAGATCTCCCCTGGCATCGGCACCATCAACTTCACCATGATGCCGTTCTGTGGACCCAACCAGATCATCCATGCCTTCTGTGACACCATGTCCCTAATGCCCCTGGTCTGCGGGGACACCATGCGAGAGTTCAGCAGTGCCTTTGGCCTGGGCATGTTTGTTCTCTATGTCCCTTTCTCCTTCATCATCTTCTCCTACATATCCATCATCATCTCTGTGTTGCGCATAGCTAGTATACAGGTCAGGATCCCCCTCAGTGCAAAAAAATTCACTTTTTTGCAGACAGACTAAATAGGAGCAGCCTTCCTTGTTCTTATCATCCAAAGTGAAATCCGCTGATCAGAAAATTATGCAGATCGGAGGTTTTGCTCTTTGGCCATCGATATGTCTTTGTATGACTTTGTATGACTGGCAATTGACGGGTTTCCCGACCACGTCAGAATCTGTGTGCGCGCGCATCCAATGGGCAAAAAGGAACGCAATCCAGATCAGAACAATGGGGCAGACTACAATATATTTGCAATTGTTAGCCATGCTAGGGATATAACCAATCAATTCATGCCTAAACTAGCTATGTAACAGGCAAAAGAGTCACACTCACAGACATGCTGATTTGGCAAAATGGCATCCAGATGTTTTCGCATGCAACAACTTCTTGTTTCACGTGCCCTGGTTCCTCCATAGAGCCCCGTTGTGTAGCGCAGCAGCTCAACGTTGGTCGGGGGCAACTCAGTCACGTGATTCAGTGGGTATTGCTCTTTGGCTTGAGCACAGTTTGTTTACAAACAGGAAACCTGTCTATATGGATTTGGCTTGTTGGGCAAACTTATGCCATTTGATGGACGCTTATTATGCAAAGTGTAAATTTGTTACCTTCAAATCCTCTCTCTCTCTCTCTCTCGCTCTCTCTCTCCCTCTCTCTTGCAGTTGGAGAGTTTCAGTCTTACTGGATGTTGTACATGTGTCTGTTCTAACTCTGAGCCACTGTTCTCCTCAGGGCAGAACGAGGACCTTCTCCACCTGCGCTACTCAGGGCTGCATCATTTCCATCTACTACATCCCACGTTTCTTCATCTACTCTGCACCTTACTTTCCTGACCTGAAGATGACTGCTGACAAGCGTATAGCCACCACCCTTTTCTACAGTTTGTTACCACCACTCATCAACCCCTTCATCTACTGCCTGAGAACCAAGGAGATCAAGCAGATATTGAAACGCTGGGCCCTGCGAAGGACTGGCATCATGCCTACAAAACCTGACTTGGTGACTGTCACCAAGTGATACACGTTATCTGTCCTTCTGTTTTGTTTGACGGGAAACATGTAGGAGGTAGATTCAATATTAAGCTACCATCTGGTATGTTGTTATACGTTTCCAAAGTCCCTGTAAGAGAGACATTAGCACTTTAAAGTCAAGCTGTTCATAATGATTGCCCTTTGTGATGTCAATGACAGCAATAAATTAGCTTTAATTAATCAATTAGCTGTGAGTTTTTGGAGCCCGGAACACTGCCTACCTAATGTATTGCCCAGTTCGTAAAGGTTTTTTAGTCTTGGGTGTGGGGGTAGCCAGGCAGGGAAGGAAATAAATAATAAAAAATGTGGTGTGTGACACCCACCAACAACTCTGCTCTCTCTCTCTCTCTCTCTCTCTCTGAGACAGTATTGGTCTCCTTGCACACTGCAACAAAAGCTTCTGTTGGATGTGAGCCATTTGTTTTTCCAAGATTCCAGTACAGATTTGTATATGGACACTTACAGTGCTGGGGTTAAAGGTATAGTATAGATGACACACCTAAGGCATGTGCACAGAAGCAACTTTTTCCTTTTGGCATACCAAACTTTTCTAAGTTTAAGAGCTGTTTGTTCTGCCCATGTTTGAGTTAATGACTTAAAGGAACATTTGACCAAAAATTAAAGCACCCTTTTCTTTCCTTGTATTGAACAGGTTGTTTTCGGTGGGTGCTGCACACACCAAATTTAAAAATAATTATTCCAGAACTTGAGATCGGTCAGTTGGCTCAAGCGCAAAGGTCTCACCCATAGAGATGCATATAGTGTACACTTCTGAAAAATCCCATTCCTCATGGCCAGACACCATAGGTCCATTCCAAAGCCTTAAAAATGCTTCCCTTCCTCTGTCCTCGATTCCTCCGTGACCCGGAAACTGCCATCTTGACGCCATCTTGACGCCATCTTTACGGCAGTTCACTCAAAATGATAGCACGGTATGAACATTTCATGTGTGTTATTCAAGGTCTTGAGGTCTTTATGTGGTCATTTGGAGGGATTTCTGATCTCTCTTTTTTTTCTTCTTTTTTTTTCTTCCAAGTAGTCAAAAATGGTTTGGCAATGCTACAAATATGTGTAACTATGGTATCAACCACCAATTACACATAATTGAGCTTGGGAATGGCCATCAGATGTTTCCTTAATAATGTTCCAAGCCCTTCTAAACTAAAAAAAAAAAAAATGTAATAGGCGCAAAACAAAACACAATGTTTATTACATATTTATGACCAGCAACAAGCACTTCAATGTGGCATCTACGGTTGACGTTTTTTCCTCCCTTAAGACGTTATATTTCATTGGATTTATTGAGACCTAAAGTTAAATTATGACAAGTTCCGGCATTGCAGCTTGGCCAACAAGTGATGACCCTTTGAATGGGTTGTCACCAGTAAGGCCCCCTTTACCTTACCAGAATATGTGACACCAAAATTACATCACACATAACAAGTCTTTAAATCAGTGACTTGCTAACTAAATGCACTTGTACAGATTATCGTTTTGGGATATGTGTGGGATTATGGGCATATTAAATCAGCTTTTTTGTTTTGGTGAATTGTTCCTTTAACTAGGAGATAAAACGCTCCCTTGTTGAAATGTGAGGGGACACTGTCTCTAATGAGGCTGTTGATGAGAGCATGTTTGGTGATACTGTTGCTGCAGAATGATGACACTTTCAGGAGTCGAGGCCAGTGAGAATACTCTGCTGTGCTGCTCATTAGCCCACCGATGTAAACATCACCACCAGATCAGGAGAGCAAAAGTCTGAGGGGAAGGGAACAACAACAACAAGGGTTGTGTTGGGCCCCCTGCTGGCTCACCAAACTAAGGCCCGTACCATGTAACAGTTTGAATTCAGCCTTTGACCTTTGTTGTCATTTTTTCCTGATTTGTCTGTCTGAAAAATACAATTTTAGTGTCAGAATGTTCTGAAGATATGTGGCTTGTGAAAAATGGGTCCAGTATTTAGTTCAGTGACTATGGGGCGAAAGAATCGGTCATAATCTGTGCTCATGTTCACTTCTCCCATTGGAGTCAATAGACTCAGACCTGCCGTTAGTCTCCTAAGGGGCGGGGCCAGTGGTGAAACATGGGCAAAACCCACGTGACACAGATACAGGAAATAAGTTGTGCTGTCTCCTCTCTAAAACATGTCTGGAAAAGTCCAACTCAACTCTCTTTTTTTACTCTACGTTTTACTCTACGTGAAAAGATTTGATTGGCTGCCAAGCTACCTCTACATCTACTTCCCTGCTGTTACTGTGCTATGAGCCTTGTTTACTTTGTTTGCATTGATTTTACTTTGATTTTATTATTTTGCGGCCCTGTCTCTGCTTCTGTCTGTTTCTGTCCCACTCCTGCTGTTGCCCCCGCCAAAGACACGACTGGAAGGAGCTACTGTCCCAAAGACCACATAGGCCCTTTTCATGGTGACCATTTTGACTGGTGTAATTAAAGGTGGGGTGAGTGAGCAGTCCAGCAGAAAGAACAAGCTTGGCATCACTTTTCAAGCCCAGCGCCATGTGCTATGCACATGCTACAAAGGTTTTCCACAGACTCCCAGAGGCACCAGCAGCTTTAAGCTGTATTTTTATTAATATGAATTAATTAACTAACTAACGAACTAATTAATTAATTAATTAAAAATAATTCACAGCCTCTGATCAGCGGGTGGTTTTACACACTATGTGTACTTGTCGACGAGGAACACGATGGTGGTGTTCGTTTTCCGATGCGACCCCCGGGAACACCACTTGGCAGGACAAAAACATCTGATTGGTTGTTAAGATTCAGGCCGGAAATTACAGACATTGGTGACAGCTGAAGCTTGGACCAATGTTTGTCATCACAAACCAACGTGGGAAAACCCTGACAGCTATAATATTTGCTATCAAGCAATGGATTTTCAATATAGGTTTCAAGTGAATTTCTCGTAGCAACATCCCATGGCCATCATGTGTTAGAATTCCTGTGTTCAGCTGTCGTATTGACAACTCTGTGAAACTGCCCAAATCCTTCTTTGAGTGGCAGTAGATTGATAGCTCTGCAGCAAATACAGCCATAACAATGGAGTACTTGTTTACTCAAGACATATGGTAGAAATTGTGCTCAATCTGCTTTCAGCTCCAATCTGTCACAACTACTCAAAACATATTATTCTGTGTGATGGTCATGTGTTTCTCCTTGAACATTGATAATATTGAAGACATCACACTATGTAAGCTTTGCGGGTCACACTGACATTGAAATAATGAATAAAGATGTTCTATGAGGAACATCTGATAAGGAAAGTAAACTAAATGAAAGAAACATACCCAGTGTGGTCTTATGTATTACATCACTTTGTTAAACGTGTATTGCAACCTCATTCAAAGGTGGAAAACACCAGTTCTCCTCGGAGACCTAATTAAAATGGCAGAGAACCTAGTGTGAATGTTTACAGGTACACAGTTGGCTCTGAGGACTTGCTGTGAGCACAGGCAGAGGTGGAAAGAGTACGAAATATATCACTCAAGTAGAAGTACTGTTAATTCAGTAATTTAGAGTAAGTGTACATGTCCAGAAGATTACCCGAGTAAGAGTACCACTTCAAAAAAGTACTTAAGCATGTAGTTACTTTTGAACAAAAAACATGAAGATGTTGTAAGAATCAGACACTGACCGTGCCTTGCAAGGCTTTTACAACTCATGACGTGTGATCGTACCCTTCTCTTGGGTGTTGCCTGATACCTAGAGTATAGGTAACTACATGACAATTTCATTTGTGCAATAATTTCAATGGTCTCTTCTAGTGTGTACATCAATTGTGATTTGTTATTACATCATTCTCAAGATTTGTCTGAAATGAATTACTGAACTATATTAAATTTTAGTTAACATTGAACACAAAGGTTCTTAAATTAATGTGAATTACTTGGGATGACTGAGATATTAAATGCGAAGGACTGTCTTACTGGAGGCCCAGAGGTGAGACATGTAGTTTCTCTGGAGGCTTCTTTACTTTTCCCTAGTCCAGAAAACTAATGACTTACTGTATTCCCAACAGGGTTTCAAATACCCATAATAAGAGGGTGTTGTGGTTTACCGTAATTGAAAACCCAATTACGGCAATCCCACATCGATTTTAAAGGTGCCCTATCTAGTTTTTGGAGAGTCAGACAAGTGACTCTGGTATGGTATTTTCATAACTGAATAAACAAACTGTCCTCAGAGGAAAATTGGGTCCCTGGAACACTGGGAAGTTACTGTTTCACTGTTGTTGTTTACAAAGACAGGGCACACAATTATTGATTTCTTGGTAATGATAACTTCACCTCACTCTCCACTAAGGGGAGAGCTGAGGTTGATTACATTATTGTCCCCCATGAATGCTTAAATAACTGTACAAAGTTGAACGTTTTCATCCCAAATGAGCAAATGGCTTAAGATTAGGGTCAGATGGCATTTCTTTAGTGGGAGATAGATGTGAAATACCTGATCATTCTCTACTGATGTTAGCATTTCAAGCTGGATCACATGGGTCTCAAATTAGTCGACTTCTTTAATCGTTTCTGTCATCCAATCTAATAGTACCCTATTGGATCTTATCTTTAACCGGAGTCAGATAAGAATAACCAAGTCGGTATGGATGCTTGGTGTGATGATTGTTATGACTGGTTGTAAGTAGAATTGGATACATGTGTTAAGAACAATATAATACTAACCCTAACCGTAACAATAATACTAACCTTAACCCTAACCAGTTACATTTCTGTTCCATCAAAAAGTATTGTTCTTTATTGGTTTTCGTTTTGTTTTGTTCATCCAGGGGTCAGTCTAGATGAAAAGAGCATTTGAAGAGTTCATTTGCAAAAACATATCTCCGTTTCTAAGAATTTTCAGAAATCATGTTTTTTTTTATTGTGCATTCCAAGTAATATCAATCAAACTGCAGTTGAGTTGTTTTGATTAAGTACAAATAACTCAACAAAATACAGGTAACTTACAAAATCAAACTTTATTGAAATTTTTTTTTACAGAAAATTTAAAGTCACTTTTTTGGCAAAAGCAGACAACTTCATTGGAGTTTTGCCAAAAAACCAACCCCTAATCCACGTTTTCGCTACATTATTCAGCTTTCCCATAGCTTCCCTTTATAGGGAGACTGAGAGGGGGGAGACTTTTTGTCACAATGGTTGAAAAATCCATCGAGTTATGTTCAAGAACAGCACTGGCGTGCTTTTTGCCAGAAACTTTAAATCCACGTTTTCCCTGTTATTCACCTTTCCTCTGTAGGGAGACTGAGAAGAGAGAGATTTAACTTTGTTTTGTCACAATAGCTGAAAGATGACTTTGAGCCAAAGTTACACCGCAATTCCTTTCAGACTGCACAGCTCAGAGTAGCAGCCATATTGCGCCACCTGACCTGAATACTGCGTACTGATTCGCTGTGAACAGAGTTATCTGGTTCTGTTAAAAGACAGCGCTGGCATTTGTCTGTTTTTGCTGTGAAATGCAAACTTGCAATGCATTTTCAATGGACGGCTTTAGTGACAAAACAGATTTAGGGTTCAGAATGTGCTATGTGTTAAGAGTAATTCACAACAGTCAGTTCATTTTTTTAATTTTATTTTTTTTAAAGAATGTCATTTATCTGTTTTTGCAAATTAACTCTTCATTCGCAAAGAGCAGGATTACTTGGAGCTCTGGAGATGCAGTGACAGTTATCATTTTGTAGGGCTGTTTCCTCTTAGTTACCTTACACCAAATTATATTTTAAGCAATTTCACTGTTGCAGACACATTTCCAATGTTGGAATAAAATCATGAGAGTTTGACCTCATTTGGTGTGTGCCCCCATCAGGCTTGTTTGATGTAAGACGATCAAAAACACAGTCGAAGCTGTCTTAATGCAGGCTGTTTTCTTGTTTTTAAACTAGCTTGACTATTATAAGGTATAAACACACTGACATTACACCTAAGACACTGTTATTTACTTGTTACATTTATTAAATGATCAATGTTAAATTACATTATTTGGCCCACGGCCCACCACCCATGTTATATTTCGGCCCTTGGCCCTCCATGTCAAAAGGTTTGGGCACCCCTGCACCAGAGGAAAGGTCAGGGTCAGCAAATTCAACAGGTTTCATGAATATTCACGTCATATTTTGTGACTGTATGACTAATGGATCAGGAGATGCGCTTTTTGAAATTGAAAATGGAAGGTTTGGCTAGATGGTGGTGCTAGAGGAAAGGTCATGTGATCACCAACATCACCAACATCAATAGATTTCTTCCTCTTGGGGTCATGATTTTGTGACTGTGTGACAAATGGGTCAGGAGATGTACTCATTTGAAATTTATGGCGTGATGGTAGCACTAGAGGAAAGGTCATGGGGTGACCAACATTAATAGATTTATTCCTCTTGGGGTCATAACTGTGTACAAAAGTGTCCCATATAATCATTGAGAAATTAACAAATGAATAAACAAACTAGAAAGGTGCACTCAGTAGAGCACAAATCTCCAGCAGGCGGCAGCCACCAATTTCTTCTCTACTGTAGTAGCTTACACGTTAGGCGGAGCTTAAGTGTAGGGGGTGGGGCAAACACAGACCAATGAAAGCAGATCTCCCCACATTATTCCTATTACATTATTACACACTATCACATGATTACACACTATTACACTATTACAGTATTACACCCTATTACACTATTACACACTATTACACTGACACTATTACACAATTGCACACTATTACATGATTACACTATTATAAACTATTATACTATTATAATACTAGACTAGGGGTCGCCAAAGCTCAACTTTTTTTCTTTTTTCTACCAGAACGATAACGTTAACTCGTTGACACTCGTCAAAACTGCAGGGGAGGGGGTAAACCACCCAAAATAGACAGGCCTGTGAAAGCATCAGTAAAACCATGTGCAAGGAAGGGGCATTTACACATTAAATTACCAAAAGTCAAGGTTATTTGGGAATTTCAACCTGCGACGTATTTGTCCTATCACCCAACC
>OMKL01124641.1:2670-16696 GCA_900302295.1 Parasudis fraserbrunneri
AATAAGATGAGACGTGTTTAAATAAACTGGTACTTTATTATAAAGTGGCTGCGGCATGTTAAGACAACGGAGTAACCACTACTGACTAGTATATGCACAGTAGGCTAGGTGCGCATCCAGTCTCACGCTGAGGATGCTGGGAACTGGAGTTCTTAATGTTATTCAACACATAACATCACAAAGGACCCCAATTTAAACAAGTTGAAAGACTTATTTGGGTTTTTATCCGATTAGCAGACCTCATACTGAACTGTTCTGTACTGTGTAAACTGTACCGGTGTATGTTGAAGTATGTTGTTTTGTTAATAAAGAATCTCAATCAATCAATCACTCAATCACATATGCTGTCCCAGGCCCTGTAATGGCCAATAAACTTTAGATTTGAGGTGGGATTATGGGATGATGGGATGGTTTTGTTCCAGGCATAAGCATTACACAAGGCAGCCCTGACCAATCAATGCTTGTAGACTATGAAACCGACAATCCTAATAACTACCATCCAAGAGTGAGTTACCTCGATCTGAGTGCCACAAGCGTTGAGGGGGAAGACGGCGATGATATGAGTGCTGTTGGAGTGCGTCTGGAGGCTGCAGGCCGTGTTGCTGGGGTCACTGAGCCGCAGGTGGTCCTCATGAAGTCCTCGGAATGACGATTTGTTCACCTCCACTGTCATTGTGGTCTCCTCGCAAATCACATGCGCTTCGACTGGAAAAACAAATATCTCGTTGTGGCATCTTTCCTAGATCGTGATGCTTTTTTTTAATTTTATTAACATGTCTAAGCTACAATATGGAATTCACCATTCTTAGCCCACCACAACTTCAAACACAGGTCTGTTTTTCTCAGATGTTTGCTAACATTAACAATGTAAACAACCCTTTTACAGCCTCAAAAGCCTTGTAAAACTCATGTTTAGCTGGCACATGCAGCCCAGGCTATAGAGACCGTTAGCGTTAGTGGATATCAGGAAGTGGACCGACGCATGTTCAAAATGTTTTTGTTTTTATTTTATGTTAGCTTATTTTAGTGCCATATATATGTTCTGTATGCATGTGTATGACTCTGCTGTAGTATTTGATGGGGGGAAAAATTCAGTCAGTAAGGATAAAAGCCTTTAGCTTTTTTCTCGCATGATACTACAAATCTGTTGCTTTGTATTATCATGCAAAAATTGTTTTCTATTTTAGCAGTGGATCACAATATTTCTGGTTCTGGAATTACACTTTAGCAAGCCCCCTTTAATGCACTATTTAACATCAAAACAGTTCCCTTGTGATTATGACTCAAAAACCTTTTGCCGTCTACAGCACTATTTACACATTCATATAAACGCTTTGATTATTTTTTACACCCCTGGTCAGATCTCAATAATACCAATTATCACTTACTCTGCTTCTGTCCAACTTCTACCACAACACATCTCATCTCGGACTGATAGATGTCAGACCTGAAACAAATTGACGAATATCACAATGTCACACTTCCACCGGGGCTAGAAATGTTTCTTTATAAATTACAGTGATTCACTTGCCTTGTCTTTGTTCATGTCATTACCGATTTAATTTGTGACCCCATGATCATTTATAAGCCAAAAAAACAACAGCATGTGGAAATATTGTTGAAAACCTACAGGGTTCAAAGTTTATGGAATGGGTCACCATTATTGCTGTGTGTTCATTGCAAAAACATTCACTACACGTCAGACTCAAACCATAGACACCGTTTTGTGGAATGGGCACATCATTTAGTGGTTGTGTCCACAAGGTCCTCATTGCCGGACTGTATCAAATTAGGACCATGTGGACTCAGCCACTAAATTATGTGGTTATTGTTATTTAAATGAGTTGATCAAATCACTTTAAAGGTTTATTCTTCTTTCTGTTAATCTGTTTTTCAGTCAAGATTTACTGAATTGATTTAGACTCAATTCACAAATTCAACTCTTATTCATTGATTAAAGTAACATACATTTTCAGATAAATAAATATCTATTTTGCCACTCTTTATTACCAATTGATATAACACAATAGTGATTCTACCTATACCCAATTCATGAATGCCTTTCATTCATTTGCTGTTCTTGGCTGTTCCAAGCACATTCCTGGGAAAATCATCTGGCACACAGGAAGTGATACGTTTTACGTCACCAGAAGCAAAAGCAGTTTGTTTGGAATAAATAGAGGACTAACTCAGTAGTTACCATGAATTTTCAAGATGGAAAGCAAGTCAATACAGTGCAAAAACACAACAGCAATGATCGATTATCACCAATAGATGTCGCCAAAACAAACAAAAGTAGAGGCTTTGCACAGAATGTTTAGTAGTTCTCTGTCTTCAAGCATGGCTGCCTGTAACATAGCAACCATTGTTTTGTACATGGCAATGGAAGAGACAATGGTTGCTATGTGCAAAACAACGGTTGCTATGTGTTGACATATGAGAAACATATCAACAAAACCATAATCATTTGGTGTCTTATTACTGGATCTTGTAAACAAGTCACAGTAGAAATGTAATATCATGGTTTCCCAGTGTTTTACCTACTCTACGACTGCACAAAAATTTGGCATTTTCTTTTGAGAGGGGTTACCAGTGGTTACAGGCAGCCATACTGGAAGAAAGAGAACTACACAAACATTCCGTGCAAGGCCTCTATTAGGATATTGCAGATTACCACTTTAACTCTGACCTCATTATGGCTATTTGAGATTGCTAGCAGCTTTACAGGCTATTCACTACATCAGTAGTTCTCAACCTTTGTCATGTCAAGCACCCTCAGATTGATATGCATTTCATTGTGGACCCCCATTTGATAAGATTTTCTCCGGGGAGCCCCATCTCAGAAGATTTTTATTGTTAGAAATGATCAAGTTCAGAATTCCTGTCATACTGTAGTTGAGGTCATAACAGAGTAAAACCTATCATGTCAAGTCAAGTCAAATGTATTTGTATAGCCCAAAATCACAATACATGTCTCAATGGGCTTCACAGGCCCACACAGATACAACACCCCCTGGCTAAACTCCCAAGGAAGATAAGGAAAAACTCCCACAAGAAAGAAAACCTTAATAGGGGGAAAAAAAGGAAGAAACCTTAGATGGGCAATTCAATGGGAGATCCCCCAGAACGCCAGACGTGCAATAGGTGTTTAAGTGGACAACAAACAAACAAAACTATGATCTGAATAGTCATTCTTATACATTCTCATCAGGCTGACTTCTTGTCAATGAAATAATAGTGAAATCAAACTGTTCCCAATTTTTCTGGGGACCCCCTGGAACCTCCTCGTGGACCCCTGGGGGTCCCTGTACTCCACGTTGAGAATCACTGCACTACATAATAACCACTTTCTTACCAGTAGGATCCTCCTCCTCCAACTCATACAAACATGAGCAATACACTCCTAATTTGCCTACAGAGACAGTATTCAGAGATGCATTTTCCTAGACACAGTGTAGACGAAGAAAGAAACTTACCGTGAAGAAACTGGGCGATGGATGTGGTGGTGATAATAGATTGGAGCTGGACTGGGCACATTCCTGAGTCATTAGATAATAGTAATGTTAACATGTATAGTGCCGCAACATGATTGAATCAGAGCAGCTATTATTGGCCCCCACAATTATATTGCTGAGGCCTACTTTTGACAAAAAAGGCAAATGATTTATCTTGCAGATCTGGCAGTTACAGAAATATGCAGATTGGCCCAAGGGGGGCATTATTGCAATTTGACTTCTACATCGATGTTGTCTGTTCCATCACTTCTGTCAGGAATCCTGCCTCCAAAATACCATTATGAAGTACAAAAACTAAACCATGGTTTACTAAGGAGCTTAGGATCCTCAAAGAGACATCAAGGAGCAGGCTCGTGGGAAGGGCAGGGATAAAAAAAAGATAAATATTACCAAGCCAAAACTAACTTCAGCTGGGTCATCAGAACTTTCAAGTCATAGTACATCTCGCTGGAGAACCAGTTTGCCAACAATGACTCACAAAGTTTTGATTCTATCTCAAGAACTTCTAAAAATGTGGGGATGTTGTATCTTTCTTGGAGGACAACAACATAGTATTTACTGTAGGGTTGTAAGAAATATGATGCTCACCCAGTTGTTGACTCAGCAACAAAGCAAATGGGGAAATGGTCTCCCAGGTCATCTTGAACAGGGGTCCACCTGATAACAAACTCATCACGTGTGGTCCTGTGCTTGGTGATGTTAAGAGGTCCACTGATGATGACATCATATACTCTGTATAAGATGAAACAAACATGTCCCATACACAGAGATTGTATTATAATCACTGACTTTGCTGTATATCTAGTTTTCTAAATACAGATTTTTGCCAACACCACTGTTTGATGCCTATGTCCCTTACGTTGATTGTGTAGCTTGTGTTTTGACTCTGATCTCCATCTCCTTGTTGACTTCAGCATGGAGTCGCTCCCCATTTCTGGGCGTTGGGGGCAGGAACTTGGGAAAATATTCTCCATCACGGCAAGATGGGGCAGCTGAATCCACTGAAGTTTAAATGAAAAGTAATTTAAACACCAAGATACATGTTTCTCTGCATATAACCAGTGTGACTCAACTTAAAACATGCATGTATAACTGAGGGGGAAAGTACAACTGCTCCCCCTTACAAAAAAGTATCATGGTATTCTGTAGTTGGTATCATGGTATTTCTGGTATACCATCATGTTAGTCACCAAAAAATGATGGCATTTACCATCTGTTTCATGGTTTGAAGTGGATTATACCATGGTGTTATTTAAGGACAAAAGTGTTACCATGGCGATCCATGACTTTTACCATGGTTGTACCATGTTAAATTATTTATAATTATAAATCCCATTCAACCTCTACTCCAAAATACAGTATACTAAAATACAGTACATGAGCTTCACCATGAAATTTGATCTTTCTATTTATCAATCATTACTGTTGCGGATCAAACCTGCGATGCAAGTATAGCAGGAGGGGCTCAGTGGCTGACTTACCGAGGAGAGAGAATTGCAAAGGAAGTTTACTGAGGGGAGCAGTGGAGGCATACAGTCTGCTGGTTGTAGTTGGCCTAGGGGTGGTGGTAGTACGCCACCCTGACCGGGGAGCAGATGTGGTGGTTGTAGCCATGGTTGTAGTTGTGTGTGTTGTAGTGGTCCTCCACCACCAAGGAATGGTGGTGGGCATGTTCCACCGCCAAGGGGATGGAGTTGGGGGGTTGGTTGTTGGGGCTGGAGCAGTGGTGTGTTGACGCCCCCACCACCAGTTTGGTGTAGTTGGTGAGGGGGTGGTTGCTGGGGCTGGAGTAGGCGTGTGCCACCCCCACCACCTCCAGTTTGGCGTAGTTGGTGAGGGGGTGGTTGCTGGGGCTGGAGTAGGCGTGTGCCACCCCCACCACCTCCAGTTTGGCGTAGTTGGTGAGGGGGTGGTTGCTGGGGCTGGAGTAGGCGTGTGCCACCCCCACCACCACCAGTTTGGCGTAGTTGGTGAGGGGGTGGTTGTTGGGGCTGGAGAAGTGGTTTGTTGCCACCACCACCCCCTCCAGTTTGACAGAGTTGGTGAGGGGGTGGTTGTTGGGGCTGGAGAGGTGGTGTTCACGAGAGGCAGGAAGACAGCTACATGTGTGGCATGTCGACGTCGCCTTGCACTCAGTGGAGATCTGGCAGATTGAGAACCATCAGTGTAGGCCAGCGTGATGTGATGTGTTGGGAAGTCCTCCACCACCAACTCAAATCCATAGACACCAGGTCTCGAGGTGTAGCCATAGCGTAATGTGCAAGAGCTCTGACAAGGGGAAGACACTGCGATTGGTTGAAGCTTAAAAAAAATTTAGTCTTTGAATACGGCACTGAAAATTTGATTTGTTAACCAACTTGATTCAAGTGAAATCCTGAGGGTTGGTTGCATGTGCTGCACTCTGTTCCTCTGGCAGTTCCATATCTGCATAAGACTTGGTCCCCATCCGGGTCCGAGGCCATCAGGTTGTATGACCGTGGGCAATTCTGACGAACTCTGAATACATTTGTTAACACAAGCAGAGGTTAGTTAGTTAGTTAGAACTTGAATAGAAGTCCAAGAGTCACTTACAGACAAGAATAAAATCAGAGGGTTGGGAAAAACAAGCAACCACAGACAGTCAAACAGCAGAGGGATGCAATAATAAGCCATAACAATGGTTAAAGATCCAGTACAATATTTTTTTTTAATTCAGTCATAAAGTGCTTATTGTGGAATATTAATGTCACGTTTATTTACTCTTATTTATTTTATTCTGTTTTAGTTATGGTACTATAGGAGAAGTTGGATGTTGCTCAGCACAGGCAATTGCAATTGTATATTGATGTAGATCATGGTAGCATAGCACAAAAGACAGCAGAATGTATATTTCGTATTCTCTATTCTCTAATTCTATTTTCATTACTTAATAGTGTGTGATATATGTGACTTAATGGTAATGTGATTTATGTGATTCGTGATCTATGTGAGCAAACTGTGCACCGAATTTCCCCACGGGATAATAAAGTATTTCAATTCAATTCAATTCAATTCAATTCAAAAAAAAAAACGTGTATACATTTTTCAGCTTCAGATGTAGCATTTAATGTTATAACAGTTTTAGTGCACACTCTCTGAGCACAGCCAACTCTCAGTAGGTTTGGCCTTCTGTTCATTGAAAGGAGATGTCAAGCTACTATCATAATACATGAAGCTTTCAAATGTAAACAAATTCATGGGACCAGTATGATCGGTTGCTATGGGAGATTAACATTGGCTTACCTGTGCGAGCAGGTGATAAATAAATCGTCACAGCTGCTGTGGATGTTTTTGAAGCACTACAATTTAGTAAATTGTTGCAAACTAGTTTCATTACTTGTTTGTGGACTAGCTAGTTGATATCCTTGACAACTACTGAAAACTGACAGGCTGACTGATGGGCCAATCAGGTAACCAGAGTACATTATGTAATATCCTTCATGGAGCAAATTGGATATCTGAAATGGCTTGATTTTGTTGATATCCAGGGGGATAGAGATCAAAAGGCTTTAATTTTCACAACAACAACAGTTATAACATTTTGAGTAATGTTACATCAACATACCTTCTGTAAAAAAAAAAAAATGCAATGAGATTGAAAAACATGATTTTCATTGTACTGAATCTTTAAGTCAGGACAACTCACGTGTTCAGTTTAAATAATCGATTGAATAGATGACATTGGAATACAATTTTAATTTGTTTTTGGTGATGAATGGATCTGCTTTTATGTAGGCCCTACTTCTTGTGCACAGAACTGGGTGCACTATAATCGAACAGGGAGCACACTGTATACCCCTACGGTACATAGGAGCAGTACCAGGTCGAAGCCGGGGTGATGGAGGGCGAGAGAGCGGCAGTCGTCCCAGTTTAAATAGAGCAATATATTAGTGAAGTGTGCCTGTGATTAGTTGAGAACTGTATGTGAAAACTAGCTGAGGCTGACTGAACTTGTTATGCTAATTCCATTGGCAATGCTCATGATAGCGGTAGTCATGATATTTTATAACATACTGCAACAACCAGCGGCACAGTAAATTAAGTTAAACAATCACGAGTACTCAGGAGAGAAAATGTATTTTTTAAGATGGAATTTAAAAACGGAAACCCCCCTAATATGAGACGATACATGGTTCCAGAGCGAGGGTGTTCTCAATCCCCTACGTAGAGCATGGCACACCGCCCCAAGTGCCTTATCATGGTAAGCATCTGCTTAATGTCCACTTCAAAATTCTAGACAGACAATGTAGAAATGACTTCAACTTGCATGGTTAAAGGGGAATGACTTCAACTTGCATGGTTAAAGGGGAATGACTTCAACTTGCATGGTTAAAGGGGAATGCCACAAAACCTTTGCAGGGGGGAGGTGTCAACTGTAAGCAAATGGTTACCTTGTTTTCTATGTAAAAAAAAAAGGCTTTTTAATTTGAGGTTAGTATGGTATTTGAAATGATGACCTGAGGCTAAAGGTTTTAGTATTAAAGACATACTCTGAGAAATGAACTCTGTTACCGTAAGAAAGGCAGAGTGGCGATATCTGGAGATCTGTTTGGTTCCCCAGTATCAGATCTTGTTCCCAAATCCACTTGAGTCAGTAGTTTCCACCATCCAACATTGTTAGCCGTGGGGATCCAACAACAGCTAGAGTCTCTGGTGTGTTGATACAGCAGAAAACGGTCACAATCCAAAAAGTAAACATCATCATATCACTACTAGTCTTATAATTCCACCATCTGAGTAAAATAACCCACCTCATTTGAAAAGGTCTGTCAGTTGGGACAAATCTTGTCATGACTGTTTCAGTTTCACACCACTGGTTATTATAAGCACTTCGTCCATTGGCGCTGCTGTCGATTCTGCCTCTTTGGTTGCTGACTGAATACCCACAGTTACCACTGGAACAACGCCACGAAGGGTAATTACACCAATCATAGGTTCCCTTGTAGCGAATATCCACCTGTGGAACAAGGTCATTATGTGAATGTATAATAACGTAATAGGAGATAGTTTGTTTCCTGACATTGTGTAAGTGACTAGAAAAGGTTTCCAGCTGCGACATTATTGATGAGGGAAAAAAAAGAGAAAAAAAAAGGAAAGATAATCTGTGGCCAACTGCCTCAGCGCTCACATTTGGCCGCATCAAGTTATTTTCTATGCAGAAGCCTCAGATTTTACACCCCAGTGACATGACCGATTGGAGGCTTCTCTCTCTGATTTCTAGCTTTAGGAGAGAGTGGTGCATGTTGACGAATACTATGTGAATTACATATGTGAATTCTTAAAATGGGTGGCATTCCCCTTTAACCATCATGTCTCTGTGCCTCAGTGACTGATGCATAACCAGCACACAAAATCAAGACAAACTGAACCATGCAAGCTATACTATACTGTACTGTACTGTACTGTACTGTACTGTACTATGCTATGCTATATTATAATATACTGTGCTATAATATACTGCACTGTACTATATACCTACTATGTTATGCTATAATATAATATAATATAATATACACTGCTACAGTATACTACACTATACTATACTATACTATACTATACTATACTATACTATACTATACTATACTATGCTATGCTATGCTAAGCTATGCTGTAATACAAAGTTGAGTCTCTCACCCTTAATGTTCCATTATGGTCTCTTCCTTTGGCAGTGAAGGTCAGGGAGCCCCCATAGTAGTGTCCTGCAGATGCTAGTGAGGTCAGGAGTAGCAGCTGTGTCAGGAACACCAGTGTGGGAGAAGCCATGGTGCCTGAAACTCAACTCTCTGCTCCAAAGTTCAGGTGCTGTGCCTCTCATCCACCTGCAGCACACATTTATATACCCTCTCAAGTGAGAAATGACAGCACCTTGGCATGTAGAATGTTCAATGGCAGCTGTCAGTTCTTTTTTTCTTTGTCATCACAGGCAAGCAAATCTGGTTTCACTGAACATGAAAATGAAACATTAAATTCCTTGACAAGGCTTGTCAGAAATATCAGAGAAGGTACTGTATTGCTTTAAATCAAATAATCAAATTTAATTAGTGTAAAACATTTAATGTCTTTCAAGTAAATGAGGCCAGCATAAAAGTAAAACACAATATAATTAACCCAAAAGTTTTTTTTATTATTAATTATTTATTTATTTATTAATTAGGTTACCCCCATTTACACCTGGTATTAACATGCAATATGTACATATATATAGGGAAAAACCCAGGGTTAATGCAAGATGTGAATGCACACAGCACGCATTGCGATCGGAATGTGATCAGATCAGCTGGCCCTCCTCTGGAGGATCCCCACTCACCTTGAGAGGATATACAAAGGTCAACAGAAGATGCCACATACAAGTGTTATACATCATCTGGAAGCTGGGACCCTGAGTATTCATTTGAGATGCAGCTAAGCACTGTTATTTTTTTTTGCTAGTCATAAATTTGTAATAAACTTTGATTAAAATTTAAAAAGGACTTGGGACATTATTAAGGAGGCATATGGGGGCCACTCCCACACAAGCCTGTTGCCTTGGTAACACACAGATAAATGGAGAAATCATGTTTTTCTTGTACTTTAATGTTATCACAGCGCCATTAATTCCCACCGTCGTTAATGACGAGACACTAACACATCACACTGACCATTTTCGCCGGCAAGCGATTTGTTTATTTCTCAATGGGCCACTTTCAGACCCTGTGGAGCTAGCTTGTGTACGTTCCATGGGTCTGACGTATCAGGCTAGGGACTAGCATAAGTTGGGCATGGATGTAAAGGAGTGAGACTCTTGTGGTTCAATTGAGCCCATTGGCATTCAGATAGCTAGAGGTGAAAGGTCAAGGAATCCATTTGAAAATGTCCATGCCAATTCTTCACCTCAAAATCTTTCTTAACTTTGGAGCAATATTTAAGTATGGTTTCATATGATACCACTATCTTAGTTCTAGCTTTAAAATTGAGCCTGCTACAGCCTCTCAAAGATATTAATGTTAACACGGATGGTTACGAATCTTCATGACATATTTTTCACAGTGAGAACAAACAGGTCCTAAAGAATTCATCACGGAGATTACTGATGTGGTAACTGATTGGGTAGGTCATTGCTAATCCTTGAACAAGATACTGGAAATGGCTCGCTGTAAAAGAAAAGACAACAATAATTAAGCAGCAGTTCATGCAAAGACTTTTTTTTTTCATACTTGCCAAAGGTATGAAATATGACGAGGCTTCATGCCATGTCAAATGTGGTTGAAAGGCAAGAGGTATGAGATGGCTCATAAGATAACATTGTTCATCTTTTGTTGTTGATGACAATAACAAAGAATGATTATAACAACTGCACACCAACTGAATAGAGCAGACCTGTATTTAGAATAAAGAGACTGAGCCTAGTTAAGTTGAATGAAAGACCAAAGGGCTGGGCAATATGGTCAAAATATGATATTACAATAGTTTCCTTAGTTTTGATGGTATAACGATAACAGCGTGATTTGTCTTCTTTTAGTAATACAATTGTCATGGTGCCTTTTCAGTCAAAAGTGTATTTGATTCCATTTATATCCCAAAATCTTTATAATACTGCTATATTATATTATATATGCTAATTAACTTTAAAAAAAAATACATGTATAATTTTAGAATTTGTACATATAATGGACGACAGTATAGTAAACTGAACTGTATGCTCATCTCTATGTGCATGTCGGTACGCCTATATAAAAATGTTTAAATCAATCCAAAATGTTTGCATTACTCATACCTGTTAATTTATTTTAACGTTTTTGGATGACGAGCAAACAGCATTTCATATCACTCATCCTCAGTCAGACAGCGGAGCAAACTGGCCAGCATCATCTTGACTTGATATTTCAAAAATGTCCTGTTTCAAAGCATTATTGAACAAAAGCTGACCTATTTAACAACTTAAGACCACTTACTGATTTCATACCAGCTAAAACAGAAATGTGGGCTAAATTATGACTTTGCTGCAGTCTTGCTCTCCCCACCACCCCAGGTGAATGCAGAGGCCGTTTTAACATTTATTAGCTCGACTGGATATTCATTACTGATATCTGCAACGTAATGGTGCCTAGTCAAAGCTCTAATTCAAGATATCTGTTATTACATTTTGACTAGTAAGATTAAAACTACTTTTGCCACTCATGTGTATGGGGTTTCTCATTACAGGCATCTACAATTCAGTTGCGGATGCCTGCACCTGAATTATGACTGGTTGTAATTCCAGTTTGTGACAGTCGAATTTGTGAAATGTACCTTTAGAACACTTACGTTTTGGTTTGGTTTTGGTTTGGTTTTGTGTACGTCGGAAGCAACATCACTGCCCCTCATTATGAGCCCCAGTTGGTTGAGCGGTACACCTGCAAGGTGATGGACATGGACTTGAGCTTCGGCTCCTTTTAGTTCCCCGACACACAAAAAGTGATGCTTTGGTGTGTGTGGACACGATTTTATCGCATGTATGAGTAGAATGGTAGCCATGAGACCAGCCTTTATATGGTTGATGTGGTAGCTAAGCTAATAAAGTAGCACTTGTGAAACCCCAGTATCGTGGTCGACGTGAGTGGCTTGCCTTGTCATCTCCCTCCTTGCTTTCCAAGTACCACCATCAATACTCACAGGCCAGAAGTGTTACAAGTGGCGTCTGAACATCTTTTCCTTGGAACTTTCTCGACGGTCGGAATCTACGAATCAGAAATTAGACTGCACCAATGCCGGTAGTGACTCCTTGTTACCGAACTGAACTTTATGCTCGTCTGTATGTGCATGTCGGTGTGATCAAAGGCAGCTCTAATGGCGTTCGAGATTGCGTCGCCATATGCATGTTGATATTAGGAAACATAAAAAAAAAAAATGATGGGACCTTTAAATTACTGACCACTTACTTATTAGACCCCTGTGTATTAGACCATTGCAAAAAATTCTACAAATCCAATTGTGGCTACTTAGTTTTCAAATTCAAGATTAAGGAAACAATATAAATTTTCAGTGACCAACATGTTTATTTGACATTTAAGAAGTCATGCATTGTACAACACAAAATATGTAGGCCTATTATCTTATTTCAGAAGTGAAAATTAGTCCAAGCATTTGAATCTATCCAAAATGTCTCTCTGCTCAGCCAGTGGATGTCTGAGTAATAATGCCACAATAAGAGCACACCTAACATACACACCTTCCAAACATTGAATAAACACATTTTACAGACAAGTCTAGTCTCATGACATGTCTGATCCAGGTGATGTCTGATAGGAGGATTGCTAGCATACCTTTCTCCAGAAGGGTGTTTTGTTTTTTCATGTCACACATGAGAAACATAAAAAAAACTTGTGACACACTTTACAATTCAACTTTTATGCCTACCAATTATATGTCGTATTGTCAAGCCATGAATATTCCTTCTGACTTGAAGGAAAAGCCCATTTTAAGTGCCCCCGCGCACAATTGCATAACAGCCAACAAGAGACGTGTGCGCACACACACACACACACACACACACACACACATGCACAGCAGAGCACCGAGGCTCAGAGGGAGAGAGATGCCTCTCATTCTTTTGCAACCCTTTGCTCTCTAGTAATGATTTATGATTAAAGCAGTTATGATTCCGGCATAAGGAACAACACAGTGTTTCAGAGACAGGGACTTGGTCGAGAGAGGTGAGCTCGGCAGAGAGAGAGCGAGCGCTGCGCTCCTCTCACTTTTTCCCAGACGTCTCGTCTGTCGGCTACGCAGCCTCACTTAAGTAATACAGAACAAATGGCGTTAGGTGTTGATTCATAAAGGAAACAACATTTAGCTAATCATACGGGACAGGTGGCAACCGTCTCAGTCAATTCTAAGATTATTTTTTTTACTGTGTATAATGCCATTTTGCATTGAAAGTCTATATGCTGTGGTGGTTATGTGAACCCAGGTTGTTATTGATTTAAGTTATAACAATAAGTCAAGCTTATTTTACATTTTGATAACCTGTATGCACACATACAGTATGGCAACTCATCCTGATATACAGACTGACTTGACTGACTTTGATGGTGATGTTGACTTTACACCTCTCCCCGTGCTGGGAGCACCAAGGCACGCAGCCATGGACCTTGAACTACAAGTGCAGAGCCTAAAAGCTGAAGTTGAGATGCTACAAAATCCTTTGACGTAGAGAAAAGCATTTTGGAATGCTGGGACCAAGTTAATAAGGTAGGCATTGACACCCCAGCTGCCTAGCCTACAGGCCCTGTTCCGGTGGCTACATCAACCCCTCGTGCCCCTGCTCTCTCCAGCCAGGGACCCATGTCCTCTAATTTAGCAGTTTCAAGTGTAGGGAGGGGATTAGGCCCCCTGGACCTTAGCTGGGAACAGGCGGCGGCGGATTTGCAAAGTTCCGAGGGCACGTTAAAGACAAGATATAGTGCAGGGGAGATGGGATAACTGAAGGCCCCCGTGTCTGATGAAGGATGAATGGACATCCTGCCGTGGTATCG
>OMKL01124644.1:0-10261 GCA_900302295.1 Parasudis fraserbrunneri
TGAAAAGAGAAGAGAAGAGAAGAGGAAGGGGTGGGGGGGGGTGTGGAGGAGAAGAGAGAGCAACGGAGACATGAGTGATGAGTAGAGAGAAGAGATCAATGAGCAGAGAGGAGGAATCAAAGGCATATGAGGAGGTCAAGTTGTTAATTCACTGAAATCCTTCTGGACCCCCATAAATGTCACTGTCAACCCACCTGGGGGGAAGAAAGGCAGATGTGTGTAGCAACTCATAATGTAATACCTGTGCATTGTTACTGACCAGCCAATAGAAAAGGGGCTATTTGGCTGAGCTCATTGTGGGCAGGCCTAACCTTATGCATTTTCTCCATAGAGATGCATAGTGTTCACTTATGAAGTATCCTTGAATCAGATGATCTTCTTCTACAAAATGTATAGGGGAAATTAGGCCCGAACACAGAAATGGCTGGGCCCTTGAAAAAGCCCAGTGTATATGGGCCTTCTCCCAACCCTGATTACATCATATTTATAAAACATATGCTTATTGCATAACACTGACATGTGCTGTCGGTGACCAACAGTGGGTAGATCCCAGAGAGGCCTGAATTCTCAATCGATTTTTTGTGACCATGTCCCTAATCTGAGCTGTTGAGGAGTGGTTGATGGCTTTAATTTTATGAGAATAGTGCCACCATGAGGCCAGATGTCTCAGACCTTGACAGGCCTCCTTGCTATGGTAAGGCAAACATATTTGTCAAGTTTGGTGGAAATCGGATGAAGAGATACACTGATTTGAATATTGAACATTTGGTCTGATGGTGGCACTAGAGGAAAGGTCATGGGGTCACCAAATCAACAGGATTCTTCCTCTAGGGGTCATGAATGTGCACAGCAAATTTGAAAACGATTTGCATTAAAGCTCTTAGAGATACGCTAATCTGATAATTGAACATTTGGCCTGATGCTGGCGGTAGAGGAAAGGTCATGTGGTCACCAAACTCAATAGGCATCTTCCTCTATGGGTCAGGAATGTGCACAGCAAATTTGAAAACATTCTAATGAAAGGTATTCAAGTTATCGTGTTCACACTAAGGATCTGCCACGGTGGCGGTCAGGGTAAATCCATAATATTCCCAAAACTGTCGTTTGGGGATATAATAATCTGCTTATATTGTAATACAAAACCTTGAGTGCATAACGTAATAAGTTACTGCATTATAGGCTTGTTATTTAATTACAAAGTGAGTACCAAATTTTGTATGAAAAATGCAATAACTTTATATATAATTTAATAACAAACTGCAGTCCTTTTAGCAAATGTTTATTGTATTGCAAGTGTTATACTTGATAGATAAACTATTGTTTGTGGGTTTGGCTACCTTTGCCAAGTCAAATGCTTTCATCCAGAATGTCCCTGGAGTTTTTACCGTATAAAGACAGCGGAGTGCAATAACAGTCTAACCGGGTAAGCAAGGGCATTAAACACCAAAGATCCTGTTCCATATGTACTGCACTGCAGAGAATGACAGCCTTGGAGACAACACTAAATCACGTGCCTATTCCTTGTTTTGAGAGCTACTGTAATTCTATGAGTTCAACCCAATAGATGTGCCTGCATTATGGACATGGAGGCAGACTTTTGCAGACAAGATGACACATCTTCCAGCTTCTCCCCTCTGGAAGGCACCAAGCCAGCAAACTTCACATGTGAGGCCCTGCTCATTGACATGCATGCGCATGAATCACGTTCACATGCGCATAGCTATTCTAGTTCTACTGCACGCATCATCTCGGTGCAATAGATTTTTAACAAATAGAATAATACAGCATCATCATGCACATAGTCTCAGCAATTGCTTTTTTCTATTATAGTCTTTCAAAGGGAAAAGAATCGACTGTAAAACTACTGGCTTTACATCATCCAAGTCAGCTCAGCTGTCACTATATTTTGGCATGGTGAAGTATGACAGTATGTTACAATTCAATATTTCAGATCTATACATTTAATTCAGATTTAAGATCATTTTTCAGACATCATTACACGTAGCCTATGGTCACAGTCACATGTATAGCTATTCTAGAGTAATAAAGTAATACAGCATCATGTGTTGTACATTGTCTAAGCTCGTCACTTGTTGCTCTAGTCAAATCAATAGTAAAAACTAGCCTATTGGTTTTACACCCTCTGATGACAGTCATCTGTCACTATTTTGACATGACATTTCTATGGAAAAATGACAAAAGCTGTAATTTTTCTATTTGATATTTCAGGTCTATACATTTCATTACAATGTAGGATTTTTTTTCATACTGGTCAGGTCACAGCCTAGCCTACTGTAGTGTGCACTGTACTGTAACTCAAACAAATGAGACTGACTTACCATACACATAAATGGATTAAGCGAAAGTCTCTTTCCTTGCCTTCTTGGCCGCAAACTCAGCAATAAAATCCTTGTAATCCTTGAACGCAACATCCTTTTCAATTGATAGAACGGCAAGCCCACATAGTCTGTCCTGCGAAACTGAGGTGAGCAAATAGTTTTTAATTAGTTTGTTCGCCCAATGCCACTGTTACTGGGATAGTCAATAGGATCCTGAGCACAATCTCACAGTTGGGGAAAGTTCCTGTTTGAAGTGCTGTTAGTTGTTCCCTGTGGAATTATCTCTCGAAGTATCCTCAATTCGTGGAAGAGGTCTAGTGCGTTTATGTTCTGAGATTCGGTCGTGCATCGTTCAGTCTTGTGCACTCCTCCATCCTCACAGTTTGGTCAGATCAAAAAGAAATCCAAACAGGTTGCCAAACCCCTGGATTTGTTTAAAACGGGTGAGAGCCTGGTCCACTATCATGATAAAGTGGTCCGTTATATGTGCTTGCTCTGGGTCTGGGTTATATTCATTTTGATTTTCATCCCTTTTGCGTATCACTCATCATGATGCTTTGAATAGAGGATCAATGTCCATATCAGAAGCAATATCTATTGCAGTGGCTTTTGCAGACACAAATCCGGTGTCTCTGTATTTTCATATAAAATCAATTAGTCCATTTAGCTGCGACAAGGCCACATCCAGCTGCATGTCCCTTGACTGAAGTGTCTTACTGACAGCATTCGCGGCAAACAGAATATCACACCATACGACCATAGACATAATGAATTCAAAGCTTTGCATTTCATTAGCCAGCGACTTGGCTTCACTTATGATTAATCTTGGGGTCGCTACAGTCCTGTGCCACTTCAAGCAAAGCATCCCTAATATCACTTGTATGATAGCGTATTGCTTTTACACTCTCTACCCGACATTCCCACCTTGTTAACAGTGCGGCTTAACAGTGAGAGACGGGACTTTCGCTTTGAGTATTTCCCACCGTTTTTGGAGAGGTTGCGAATATCGTATAAAGTTGTACAATACCAAAGAATGACATCACTTTTGGATGAAAAAAACATTCTGCCATATGTCCCAGTGTTAAATTCAGGTTGTGGCAACCGCATGACATGAAGTAAGCCCGGGGATTGAGACATAGAATATGGGCTTGGGAAAGGACTGATTGTGTCCTTTCATGTCACCACGTTCTCGTATCCTTGGGCCTGACAGTCATTTCTGTTCAGTCCAAGGGCCTCTAGTTCAGCCAAGAGTGCATTTGATAGTCCCTTTCCAGTTTGGTCGTTTACTGGGATAAAATCAATGAAGTGCTTGTCTACATTTGCACCTAATGATGTCATATTGACAAAAAGAATCAGTGACATTTGCTCTTGGTGGCTCATATCTGGTGTGCAATCAAGAAGCACCGAAAAATATTTGCTCTCTCTGTGTCATTCACAGTATAGTGTTTGACGTTTGTGGCCATAAGAGAAATTATCTCATTTTGAATGTGAGGCCCTAGATAATGTGCATGAGTGTCCTTATTTCTTATGCTTCTGACATGTTCTTGGATAGTGGGATCAAATTTGGCGAGCATCTCTATTAACCCCAAAAGGTTACCATTGTTTTCTTCATTAAACTTTGCATTTGTTCCTCAAAATGCCAAATTGTGCTCAGACAAATATTGCACGGCTGCTAGAATGCATGTTAAAACGTCTTGCCAGTGTGCCTTTTCTCTCTGTTTATCCCTCTTTGATGCGACTCGTCTATAGATGTCATTGTATCTAATCTTCGTTTAGTCTCCATCCATTTTGCGGCACTTGTGATATGATCACAGATAACGGGACATTTCCTGTTGTTTCAGCCGAGCTGCCAAATGTCTCCAATCATTACTGCCCTCATTAGCAAGTTTGGGCCAACTTGTACAGTTGTTAAACAGTTTACAACAAAAGCAAAGTACAGAATTTGTACGGAAGTTTTCTTCGAATAGACAAGCCAGTCTCTATGAGCCTTTTTCACCATTGGGCAACTTTTTTTCCCAGTAATCAGAATAGTGTCTTTTTTCTTGATTTACTGGGAAATCAAACACCTTGACACCTCGGGACAGGGCCTTTTTCCTCAGGTGAATCCACTGTCTTGGCAGCTAGATGCACAGGCCAATTGCTGAGGTCGTTAAGGTGTCCAAGTTGTGCTGACACTTCTCTCTCACTGTCGGAGAAATACTCTTCATCAGGAGGTGTTGGCAGGACCTCGTCTTCCAGCCCAGTCCCTAGTAAGTTGAAGAAAAACGATGGGAACTGATTGTGCTTATTATCCTCATCCTTCACCTTGGACTTCATCGTCATCCTCAGTGTCCATGTTCCCGTCCTGCTGTTGTAGGCTTATTAGCCACCGTGCCAGGGTGGGTGGTGCTAGTTGTTGCCATGTTAGCATTTTCACACCCGCTAGCTTCGGACACCTGCTCAGCCACCACCACATTTCTGGAAGTGTTCCAGCGATCCTTGCAGTGACTTATGAAATTATTCCTTCTTTTACTTATTTTTTCCTTTTCCCAGCACCCGATCCATGTTCTCGAAATCTAGTCGCACTCTTGTGCGTAAGACATTGTTTGCCCTTATCCTTCACCCTGGCAGTGAGCAGCGAGATGGAGCACACGCTATGTAATGCCGCAATATCCACAATTGAAAAAAACCTGAATAATTTGTTCGATTTTTTCATGTGATATGCATGATGTAATTGACACAGGAATTTCATTTTAGAAGCATGTTGGGGAACAGTCATAAAAATAAAAAAACAATAATATATATATATATATATATATATACATACATATATATAAAACAACCAAAAAAAAACCTGCAGGATTGCAGGGTGCAAGGCCCTTTAGAGGCGTAGGCCCTGTGTCATTGCACATCTAATAAAGTATTTATCTAGTTTAATTTTTAGTTTTGGGATATGTAAATCAGTTTGTTTTTGTGGTGGTGTGTTCTTGAGTAAAAACTATTTATTTTTACTTTCCACCCCTGGTGGGGAACCAGAAGGAAGTCAGGGTTGAAGGGAAGGGAAATAATTGGGAAAGGATGAAAGACAGAAAAAGATAGGAGATTAGAGGCTTTCATAGAGACAAGCAGGGAGAATTAGAACAGAGAGGAGGAGAACAGAGAGAAGGAGAGGGGGGAGGTAGAGGCGGAAGGAAGGAGATTCGTGGGAGGCTCAGCTTCAATCCCAGCCTCACCAGGATTTTCTGCCATCTGATCTGCCCCCCCCCCCATCATCTGAGGGCATGTCACGAGTCTCTGCATTTTAAAACGGATGAGATCTTTCTAAGAATAATAAGAATAAAAAAGGTGAGCTGAATTTGTGTAAGTGAGGAAATTTGGCCAGTTAGGTAACGGAATTTAGGTTAGGTATGTGCCAGGATACAGTGACCCAATGCATTAGGAAGGCAAGTTGACTGCTACGGTGACAAATGAAAGGACAATGGCAGTGTTTTTGACATATTGGTCTTATGTCATTATTGCCAGAGACGTTTTTCTCCTTGTCTGTCTCCAACCTGATTATTCAATGGGCTATATACTTGCCGCCTGATCGGTTTGGAGAGGCGATTGTTTGGAGGCCATGGAGGTACTGGAGGCTGGCTTAAACCCAGCAAGGACCAGTGTGAGGGTGTGCTGGAGGAGGGGGAAAGCTGTCCCGACTGGTAGCTGACAGATCGGACCTATGCAGCCATCATGCTGAGAGGGACGACGACAGAGGAGAACAATGCTCACAAATCCATCTATTAAGGGATGGTCACTTCCATGTTGTCACAGTGAGTTTTCATGTGCACACAAGTGTTATCATCCATACTGGTTCCCTGTTGCGCTGTACCCTCCTAGCCGCTGGATCACGATTTGTGATTTATTTATTTATTTATTGCTGGTCTTGGCCGGCCCAGATGGTGTTTTCTTCACTTTTGTTTGTTTGTTTAAAGGGACAGTTCTTTGGGTTGGGTAGTCAGGGTGGGTTATCATTCTAGAACTCAGCTGAGGGTGGGTTCTCGAGCTGTTGCTTTAGCCCAGTAGGAGGGGCCATTGTGGTGTGTTTACTGGAATCGCATGTAGATTATAGCCAAACTCAGTTGTTTCATTGGATTGGTTGCAGTTGTCCTTGTGTGCCCCTAGAGGGGGATGCTGTGTGATTCCTTTTATTACTGTGCTAAAATAACCTTGAGATTTTACTGTTTGCTGTGCTGAACTATTTTTCTCTCTCTCTCTCTATATAGACTTCACCGTTTGCTGTGCTGAATTATTGCCTGAACTGCTGGGGGAGAGTAAATGATTGGGAGCCTGTCAACCTGAGAAAAACATAATGTCTGCCTAGCTGTATGGTCCAACCAAAGTTCTTCCCTTGTATTTGAAATGTTATTTTTTTTTTCAAAATAAAGAAAATTGCTTGTGAAAATCCTGTGTTGTGCTATGTGTTTGGGGACTTATGGGTGTTACAGTAAAAAGTGGTTATTTCTTGAATTAATGGGTAACCACTGTGACATGACATAACAGCATGACATTTGTGTCAAATGTGATGATTTTCGTGGGGTTTTGAAGTGTGAAGGCACATTTTCAGATGCAGCACAAGCCTTTGGAAGTGATATCTATGTAATTGGAAAAGATGCAGAAAAATTGTTTGAGGTTTTATCTCCTATCAAGGTAAGAATGAGGTAAGACCCAAATGTCAGAAATGTTAATATCATCCTGAGGCGGCATGATGCCATCGTACGTTCATTTCAAATAACAAAATATTCTTAGTTTTCAGATTTACAGTTTCACTTCCTGCTTTACATGTTCAACTGCTTCTTTGCCTTCATCCTCTTGATGTTTCAGTAACGACAATGCAAAATCCACAAGACATAACATCTAAAGGCTCTTACATAGCTATTGGAAGTATGTAGCAAATAGCACATAGGAGGACAGACAGCCTGCTTCTTTGCCTTTCATACTTCCAAGTGTACCAGCGCGTACTAAAGATTCACACCGAGCCATATTTTGTGTGATATATTTTGTATACTAGTAGGCGAAACGCTAGGCACAGTATGGTGGTATGCACTGCTGAAGTCTGCTATTGCATCATGTCTGTCTGTGTATATACTATGCCTGAAATATGAAAGGGCCTTCACTTGTAATAGTTTGTCTTTTTTTTAAATTATCCGATTTGGATGTGTAAGAGGTGGCAGTGACTCATTTAGCCTACTTCCAATCTCATCCACATAAGGCTATACATTGTAAAGATTATGTGTAAATACAGTGCTAGTCAGAGAAGTACTGATGCCTCTTTCAGAGACTGGGGAGCGATAAGTCGGGGCAGGGTGGAGCAGAGAGTTCACCACATACCGTGAACTACCTAGAGGTCTGCCCTGCTTTAATGACTCTGGAGCGTTTTCACAATATGAGCCTGCTAATGGCAGATGACACCATGTCCTAGTATGCAGAGTCAGTGTTTGTGTTGTGGCCCACACATAGTAGGGACACGTGTATCTCCCTCCTTTCCTTTGACGCACATTTATCCCCAACCGGTGCCCCACATTGGGATACCGAACATCTACCGGTCAGCCGAAGGGAGATATTAGGCTTACTAGGCTTCAGAAAGGTCCACTCTGACACATTCAGCCCCCTTTGACCTCCCCCGCAGAGAAATCTATCTGGGACATGGCACCACAGTAAAACACCTGGATTTGAACCCTGTTTCTCCATGTTGGGAAACCAAACATCTACTGGGTCCATACTTCTAAGATTGGGGGTACTGATCTAGGATCACTGCTCAGGTCACACGCCTATACACCTCACTCTGACAGCTGAGTCAGTCTGGTCTCAGATCAATGCTCCTACTTTCAGATGCTTGATAAATACAGGTCCAGGTCAGCCAAAGGGGAATCCCCTCTGGCCAAGGCAGATATTAGGCTTAAGAGAGGGCAACTCCGCTACACTCAGCCCTGCTCCACTGCCTACAAAGGGAATGCAGACTATACCTGTGGGCGGTCTCACTGATATGGAAAAGATATCAGGATATGAGTCATCATGAATCATCATAAATCATGTTCGCCTCCGAAGGAAATGTGCTTTGTCTGCTCCTCTTCTCTCTGCAAGGTGAGGATGCTGCTGCTCATCTGTTGCTTGGCAGGGCCGCTGTGCTGCTTTTTAAATGCAAAGCACCTCTATGACCGGCAATCAGCATCCGCAATGCCCTTTGTGGAAGACTAGTTAGCTTCGCTATGACACTGTGTGTCCTTGTTTAAATACAGTCCCTGACAAAAGTCTTGTCGCTTATCCAAGTTGTAGGAACAACAAATAATAACTTGACATGTAGTTGATCAATTGGAATCAGAAATGGCTTATATGAAAGGCAAAACCCCCTAGATTATGCTTATCATACCAAAGTAAAATGTTGTACCATTCATTGAGGTTTATCATTTAATTAGGATAGAAAGATCACATTTTGCTTGGACAGAAGTCTTGTCGCATACAATTTTTTCTTAGAAATTCTACATATAAATTTATTTTGAATACACAAACATGCCACAATAACATCAGAACATAAAGGCATGGTGCCTTGGAAAAAATAATTAATATTGGGTATGACTCCCATGAGCTTGGAGGACTGCATCCATACGTCTCGGCAATGACTCAAATAACTTATTGATGAAGTCATCTGGAATGGCAAAGAAAGCAGTCTTGCAGGACTCCCAGAGTTCATCAAGATTCTTCGGTTTCATCTTCCAAACCTCCTCCTTCATCTTACCCAGACATGCTCAATAATGTTCATGTCTGGTGACTGGGCTGGCCAATCCTGGAGCACCTTGACCTTCTTCGCTTTCAGGAACTTCGATGTGGAGGCTGAAGTATGAGAAGGAGGCCATCCTGCTGCAGAATTTGCCCCCTCTTGTGATTTGAAATGTAATGTGCAGCAAGTCTTGATACTTCAGGCTGTTGATGTTCCATCCCTCTACAGATCTCTCGCACACCCCCATACTGGATGTAACCCCAAACCATGATTTTTCCTCCACCAAACTCACTGTTTTCTGGGTGAATCTTGGGTCCATGCGGGTTCCAACAGGTCTTCTGCAGTATTTGCGGCGACTGGGATGCAGTTCAATGGATGATTCATCAGAAAAATCAACCTTCTGCCACTTTTCCACTGTCCATCCTTTCTGCAAGCTGTGGGCCTGGCAAATGCAACACGTTTTTTTGTTGCCTTCTATTTAATGCTGGTTTCTGAGCACTAATTCGGCCATGGAGACCACTGCGTGGAGAATTGACAAACTGTTCTTGTAGATACAGGGGTTTCTGGTGACCAGTTTCATGTAGCTCGCTGCGGTTGAAAAAGGGCTGGCCCTGGACTGTCGAAGCAACAAACGGTCCTCTCGAACAGTTGTCTTACGGGGTCTGCCTGACCTGGGCTGTCATGAACGTCACCAGTTTCCTCAAGTCTTTTTCTTATCCTCTCCACTTGAGTTTGGATACATTAAAGATGTCTGCCACCTCAGCAGCAGACTTGGTCTTCAGGCTCTTGATGATCAGCACTTTGGTCTGTGGTTGAATCTTTGGCATGCTGTCAGAGGTCAGGTTGCACTTCACATGAAGGTCTGCTGTGCTGGGTTCTTTTTATACACACCTGGGAATGTGTTCATTACAATATTTGTCACAGGTGAAGCTCTAATCTGTGATTGGTTGAATCATTTAAAGAACGACAAGACTTTTGTCCAAGCAAAATGTGATCTTTCTATCCTAATTAAATATAAAACTCAATAAAGATACAAAATTGTATTTTGGTATAATAGCATAATCTAGAGGGTTTTGTCTTTCATAAAAGCCATTTCTGATTCCAATTGATCAACTACAAGTCAAGTAATTATTTGTTGTTCCTACAACTTGAATAAGCGACAAGACTTTTGTCAGGGACTGTAGATATA
>OMKL01124663.1:0-10008 GCA_900302295.1 Parasudis fraserbrunneri
GTGACTGACCCCCCCCCAGACCATGCTCAGAGTTCGTACCGCGTGAGCGCAGATGGGTCATTCCTGGTGTCACTAGCCAGTGGGATGGAGCTGTCACTCAGCACGGAGCCCCTCCTCCCCGGCGGCGTTGGGGGCGGAGTCAGCCCCACGGCCAGTCGCTGTAACATCAGCCTGCCAGGAGACCACGTCCCCAGCCTCATAGAGTGGAGGCAGAGGAAGGAGCAAGCCAAGACCAACTACAGCACCTATGAACGCAGACTCAGGGTAATACAGTAGCACTGGTATCACACCGGCCAGCCTTTACTCTCATGCCAACCTAACAGTGCTGTCCTCTATAGCCTTAGTTGACCTCTCACGCGTGAGTACATTTTGAGGAGGGCGGCTCCTTCGGCACGGGATATTAAACTAGCATCGTCTGTGGTTCACACAGGCTCTTGCTATCGAACGAGGTCTTCTGATATCGATTTCTCTCTCTGATAAGGCAGGGGGATTTTGAATATCAAAGCGGCAGTTTAAAAAAGGAAATATCGCTAGTTAAATCTAGCTTAGCATTGCAGCTCAGGTTCCCCAACGTTACCAGCCCCAGTGCATTCTGGTATCGGGGGTGTAAGGAAATTGCAGCATCCGGTCATTTAGGGTTAGCAATGTGGCTCTTAAAATTTTGCTAGTTAGCAAAACATATAATCCTCCCATAAAATGTCACTTTCCCTCTCACCCCAAATGTAGTATAAAGGACAAAATTGCTGGGAAAGAGGAAAGGAAAACAACAGTTAATTTAGGTGGGCATAAAAAAAGAAACCGGAGCTTCATCAAAATGCAAAACACTTCACGATGAATCCAGTACTTGAGAACCCATTATCTAACCACTTACTTGGCTAGTGAAATACTACTGGAAATTCACAAACTGATTTTGTTTTGTCCGAGACTAACATTTCACCAAAATGACTGCATAGGATTAGATTGAATATTTACATTGTAGCGACCGGGACGACGCTGGATTGTTTTGCCTCCATTGAAGTAACTTTAGTACAAAACAGTGGTGGTTCTCAACCTTTTTGGTTTGCAACCCCTAAAAACAGAGGGATGCCAGTTTGCGACCCCCCTACATAGTCGAGCATAGACATAGAATGGTGAACTTTGACACAAAATAATGACTTTCATTTCCCCTTTTCACGCTATTTAATTAGATTAATGACTGGAGGTGGGCTTTAGACTTATATTAATTAATTCACAAGATAAAAGCATCTATACCAAAAATTATAAAGATGATAATGTATTTGTTTATCTTTTTACGGCCTCTCAAAATCATCTTGCGACCGGCCCCCAGATTGAGAACCACTGGTATAGAAGAATACAAGCCTAGTCATTTTTTACGAAAATTACAAAGTGTCAGTTTGTCATCTTTACCTGCCTGTAATTAGGACAGAATCCCTAATCACATACATGAGCATAGATCTAGGTTTGATGCTTATATTACAAGAAGAATTTATGAAACATATGTGAAATATCACAGAGCTTTGAGTATCACCATTGTTTGCTATCAGCTGTCTGCCTCTAGATGCTTACACACAAAATATTAATTTCACACACGTGTCAGACTGCTAATTTTAGATTCAAGGCGAGAATCTCAAGGCTCACAAATTTATAGTCATGGTAATCATTATTGTCATGATTGAAATGTAGATAGATATTTCCCCTATTGTCCCTATGTCCCTGTTGTCAGCGGACAAATGATCAAATCTGACAGACAGCAATGACATAACTTATCAGAAATATGTAGGCCTATTTATATGAATCAGTAGAGCTTGCAAGTCAAGTGTACAAAACATTATTGTTCAGATTAATTAAGAACAGCAAAAATTATTATGACAATGATAAGCCAATGTATGTTATGATTTGGGGGTAATATCAAGGCCTATGACTGCAGTAAAAAATCTATACCTTGTTGATGGCAGGCAACAGCACAAGCAGCACTTCTATGTGGAAGTAACAAACATCTGATTAACAAGTGCATTATACTGTCAGCATTTGTCTCTTATCTGGATTAAACAAGTAGCATGTTCATATCACCAGCACCTGTAATAATCATAATCCAGAACTGACAGACTGTGAAACAAGGGCTGTGGAGAGAGAGAGAGAGAGAGAGAGAGAGAGAGAGAGAGAGAGAGAGAGTGCACCTCTGTCGTTACAAAATAGACTGGGCAAGTAGATAGACCTAATCTTTCATGGCTTTAGGGTAGAATTGAACTTTCAGTTTTACAAAAATACTAGCTCATGCGTTATATGGCTACTGTATATCAGGACAGAATTAGTGGATAGTAGAAACTGAAAAATCATTATTAATGTAGCTGTCTCATTAACGTCATAACTTGAGTGAGTCAGTGAATGAGGGAGAGAGAGAGGGGGAATTACCTGAATCTGCTGCGCAGGTTATGTTATCTGTGGAAGGGCACTCTGTTTTCAAGAGCCTCTTACTTGGCAGTACTGACTTTTGGCATCAGTTGGCAACATGACAAAGTTAGCTAGCATAACTTTTCCCTGCAGATGAAGCACTCAAGTCTGTTGCCAGTTTTTGCTATTTCTTTCTTGATGTGGACTGCCTTCCTTTTTGTTAACTGGTTAGGGTGACATCTGTGCAAGAAAGCTGTCTGTTCTGGACTCACAAAATAGATGGAGTCGTTTGTAAGATATTGCTAGCACTTCGTTATGTGCGCTCTAACATTTGATGTGCAGCTAAATAATTATCCCCCTCCTGATGCCAAAATTGACATGAGAATGTGGATGGAGGACACGTTAAGTATATACAAAATATTTACAACTAGTTATGAATAAGTGAGTGCTGACACAAATATTTATGTTGAATTGAAATGTATGTAAATTAGAAATCATATTTTATGAAGCCTTATAAAAATTTAAAATAAATGGTCCTAAAATACCACACACACGCACACTTGATCTTGCTTCACGGCACACCGGTTGAGAACCACTGTGTTCAGAGTACTCGACTACTAAATTATTTGAAATGCCCATCCCTGTTTCACACATGCAATCATGGAGGACCTCTTCAAATGAAGTGCTTACCGGGGATATGCTTGTCATTTTTCAGAAAATAACCCATTCAACATGGGAAAAAAAGCATTAAAAAAAAAACGACTAATAGACTTAACAAAGTCTTGGTCGAAAAAGACTAAACCAACCGATTAACTGACTAATCGAGTAAGAGGGAACAGCCCTACAAACTTACTTAACCTTCAAAAAACCTCCGCACATATAATACACACAATTTTCTGTATCAATCAAATACAGTACATATATGCACACCTGAGCTAATTCAAGCAAATATCAACTTGGGGTAATTGACTCTACCACTGAGCCCTTACTCACACGCCAACTCTCATATCATAATTTTGGCCTAATACTTCACATACATTGTATATTTGAGCTAACTTCAGAGAATACTGTAGCAACTCAAGGCAGCCTAATGCACAGAGGAACAAAGCCAGTACCCATGCCCTCGCAAAACACCATGGATATTTTAGCAGACTAGATCCAATTATATATCTTCAGGAAACATGTTACACTGCGGCTTAGCGCGTCAAACACAACTGAGGTAATAGTTGTGCAATCTGACCTTATACACCGCGTACTGTCCCACAGACAACATTAAAATGGCACGTAGGTAAATGCAACCACATCCGCTTGAGACCTTTACATCTATTTTGAACCCACACAAATCATAAAACTAGATGAACATGAACAGGCTTGTAACAGCCACATTTTACCTAAGAATTTAGATATTTTGGTGTGATGAAGGCCTAGACATCATTTAGGGTTGACTTGACAGGTCAAATGACTTAGAGATGGAAATGACTGTACTTTCCTCCAACTTGTACGTCAGTCATGACAGCACCCCCCCTTTTCCTTCCTCCTGGGCACAGAGAGTATGCCACCACACAAACAGGATATCTCACCAGAGAGGACAGCTCATCCTCTGCATACTAATTCACCCAACAATAGCCAGCACTCAAACCTTTAATTGTTTCATGAGGTTATTCTGTGTTAATAATACAAACAGCAGGTACGCCACTGAATGTTTGGAACTGATTCACCCTAAACTATTCAAATGCCTGCAGGCCTTTGTTAGACTCCTACATAATTATGAAAGAGTGAAATTGAAAAGGCCAAATGTCTCCGCGTCCTGCATCTCCATTTGACATTGACGCGCTGCTATTGACGAGGGCGTGTAAAAATAAATAAATATATAAATGGTGCATCGATATCAATATGGAAATCCAACTGTATTGATCTGTGGAACTGATAAGCGATGTCAATGTAAATTAATCTAAATTAATGTGCGTTATCTATTTAAAGCTGCACCATGTAGTTTTGGGAAGAATAAATTACCTCTACAGTAACTACTTTATTTCGCTTAGAGGATGCTTGTTTGTATGGTAAAGGTGGTGGGAGGGTAGGAACACCACAGCCAAACAGATAGTTTCTAGTTTCATACAGTGTTCCAGGGATACAGTTTTTTTCTTTTAACACTTGATGTATTCAGTACTAAAGATATATAATACTTTATTGACTTTTCAGAGGTTAGTTTTTTCCCCAAAAACTACACAGTGTAACTTTAATAAATGTATACAAAAATTACTGTCAAATAACAACCTCTTGAAAGGATTTAATTGCACATACTCAGTTATTGTTATTGCTAACTGAGTCATTCCCGGCACAACAACGCTCTACTAAAAAAAAAATAAAAAAAATCTTAATAGAATTTAATGGAAGTGAATCGAATTGAATCAGGATCACGGTCAACATGTGAGATTTTGTCATGCATCGAATCTCTGCCTAGACAATCAGAATGGGATCTAATCTTTGTTTTGGATCGCATCGTTACTCCGCCCACTGTTCCCCTCCCCCAGGCTCACAACAGAAACCTGCTGTCCATAGACTTTGACCAGAACACCAGGGTGGGGAAGATCTACGACGACCACCGAAAGTTCACCCTCCACATCCAGTACGACCAGCTGGGTCGGCCCGTGGTCTGGTCGCCCAGCAGCAAGTACACAGAGGTCAACATCAGCTACTCGGGGGGAGGCCTGCTGTCGGCCATCCACCGCGGGGAGTGGTCGGAGAGGCTGGAGTACGACAGCGGCAGGGTGGTCTCCAGGGCCTGGGTCAACGGCAAGATCTGGAGCTACACTTACGTGGACAGGGTATGTGGCTTTTGGCTGCGTCGTCGGATGGACGCGTGCGATGTTCAGCGGGCGGTGTGGATTTGTGCTGTTTGTTGTGTGGTGTCAGTTTTTGATGGATTGTTTCAATTATTTGATTTTATTTTGCTGCTCGGGTACTAAGAAATCACAGGCTTGTTTTTTTTTTTGTCTGCATTGAGGTTCTCATGGTTTACTAAATCTGAGGCTGCAACCAGGCATGAAAGCCAGAAAAAACCCTGCAGACTGAAATAGAAAGAAAAAAAAGAATGTGTGTGGTGGTGCAACAGGTGTGTGGGGGAAAAAATCAAAGTAAACTGAAAGTACTGTATAATCTCCAAAACATACTGAAGTAAAATCTATCATCCTCAGATACATTTAGACACTGTGTGTCTATCTGTGCGTGTCTATCTCTCACACGTACATCCTATACAAAAAGGTATCATGGTATTTCCGAAAAAGTGTCATGGTATTTCCATAATTTTTTGGTCACTATGACGACGATTGAAATACCATGATATTACCACCAGTTTCATGGTTTAAATAGGATTATGGTATTAATTAAGTACAAAAGTGGTACCATGGTGATACATCACTTTTACCATGGCAGTATCATGATCAGTTATTTATACATGGCCGGTACCATGGTAAAACTACTATGATACTTTTTTGTAAGGGATATCCCTGTTTTACCTTTTATTCTGTGGTATTCTATTTTATTTAATTAATGACTACTAACTACTAACTATTAGTTGCTGTGCATTGCTTTTGACAACTACTCAATCCCACCCCCACCACCCCCAGGGGATAATAAAGCTTATTTTATCTTATATCTTTCTAGAAATTAAGAAAATTAGCTACATCTGCTATCAATCATTGATAATATATTTAATGGTCCATATTGCTTAAGTTATTATTCATAAAGCATATCTGTGAAGACTACTATCATCCTGTCAGGGATGTAGTTGAGTGTAAACCTACCTAAAATCAGTTACCCCTCTTAAGCTGATATATATCTTTCTGATAGATATCTATTGCATATACTATAGTAAATAGTATCAGATCGATGTAAATTACATGGCAATAGGGTATCTTAGAGGAAATAAAACAAAATAATAATGTAAAAAATAATCATAATAAATTAAATAAAACACACACATGTATATATCCATTTTGTATTTTTTTATGTTGGTGATTATTAGCGTGACAAAGTTTGCCCACTTTTTTTATTTTTATCTCTGCACCCAGCCCGCTTGTTATCTGAAGGACTAGATTTACAGTAGCGTCTGTGACAGCAGACACAGACATGGTGCTTCTTGAGCTCTCTGTAACACAGTTGTGCTTTACATCCACCCACTGCTTTAGTGACTCTGCAATAAGCACCCTCAGGGTTGATTCATACTAGGGCGCGCAAAACACTTTTGACAACTGTCACACGACAGAAATTACACATTTTCGACAGAAAAAAGTGTCGCTTGACATTTTTCTTTCATGTCGCGCGGCTCCAGAATTTTGTTCTGTCGTGGACACGGTTATATTTTGTCACACAGTGTGACTGGATGAAATACCAACCCTGGAATCTGGGTATCACTTTGGTTTTGACTGTAGCTAACATTTCTATACATGGAGGGAAGAGGGAAGATTGGCAGAGCAAATAAACACAGACAGTCGGGAGCTTGGCATCTTGTTACCGTAGGGACCTTAGACAAAACATAAATGATAAACGTTGAGTGACACTTTCATTTCTGTCCAGAGACAGTTGTCAAAACTGTCAAGTGCCCTAGAATAAATCAGCTTTAAATGCTGTTTTTATGTCATCGCTATGTTGTTGTTGCTCTTTTTTTTAACACGACTTGTGTTTTGATGTGTATGCCTGAACGTCATTGTTTTTAATGTCTGTGAGTTAGCACTGACACAATGTCTAGCAGTTTTTGCATTGTTGGGGAGTTCTCCAAAAAATGTACTGTTGCATTTTTGTTTTCATTTTTTAGACACACAAAATAGTCACATTCTGCTTGGCCTTAAAGTCCTTAAAATAAAACAAAACAAATTAAAATTAACTGAAGCTAAAGTGAAATCATAATAAAAACAAACCAAAATGTGTATTTTATTATTATTATTATTATTATTATTATTATTATTATTATTATTATTATTATTAATAATAATAATAATAATAATAATAATACATTTAATAAATAAATAAAAAGATAATTAATTCCTCAAACATTCTATCTTGAGCATCAAACAGTTCCGCGGCCAAGTGTTGCAGATGGTGACGGTGGTGGTTGCAGCGGTGCGAGCATTTTTACCTCTGCACGTGTGCATAGCAAGTTCGGACAGTCGGAACATTGGGCCAACCAGAGGAGTGATCAGAGCTCGATATAATTACTTCATAATCATCATCGTAATTATAATCCATGTCCTGGTGTTTAACATGGGGAGACGGTCAGGAGAGGAAACAGTAGAGGGTGGGTATTTTCCCCCTGTTGCCTCCCCACTTCTCTTCTTTCAGATTTCATCTGAACGCTTTTCCGTTTTTTCATGCACTCCGAGGTGTCCAAACCAATGTCCTGGGCTATTTCTCTATTTTCTCTCACCATGAATTTTGTGGCATCTTGTAAATATTTTACAAACGCACAGACAGTATACGAGGACCTTCTTTGCCAATCTCTCCCCCACACGAGAGCAATGCTGTTTTCGCACAACAACAAGGTACATATGGAAACGTGCGTCCGAAGGCGAGCGGGCCAATCGCACAACGCCCGCCGTGCTGCGTTGCCCTACATGCAGTTACATTTTCTGGAGAGGCTCCTTGGCCTGCGCCGGGAGGCTGCAAAGACGCCATTTTGATGTTCAAGCATGCATTGGCCTTTATTTGAGCTATGATGATGTCTGTGTGCTTGCAGTCCATCATGTTGCTGCTCCATAGCCAGCGACGCTACGTGTTCGAGTATGACCAGACTGACCGCCTGGTTGCCGTGACGATGCCCAGCATGGTGAGACACAGCCTGCAGTCGCTGCTCTCCATTGGCTACTACAGGAACATATACACGCCCCCGGATAGCCAGGCCTCCTTCCTACAGGACTACAGCCTTGATGGGCGGCTGCTAAGGTCTCAATACCTGGGCACAGGGCGCAGCATCATATACAGGTAGGAGAAATATATCTCTTTGAAAGAGCCTGATCTGGGTAATACGGCCAGGGTAGTCACAGATTATATGTAGCGAGATTACAGTAATCTGCACTCTTAAAAAAGGTGTGTTGAAATAACACACAATGTTTTGTCCCTAACTAAACACATATAGATGTGTTAAAAATGACACAACCTGGCTTAAAATTGTGTTGCTATTAATACATGTTGTGTTATTTCAACACATCTTCTTTAAAAGTGTGATTTTAAATTAAAGTTACTTGTAATCCATTACATGTACTGAAATAAACAAACAGGAATCACATTCAATAAACTTCTATTCTATTCTACTTCTTCTAATTTCAAACATGCTTAGGAAAAAGAAAGCATTTTGACTGAGATTGTAGACACTTACATCACAGTTGACTGTTCTATCGGGGGCCCCCAAGGATACATTTTGGGCCCTATTCTGCTAGTATCTATATTAATGACTTGCCCTCTGTATGTCCTGAAATCAAAATGCAGATGTATGCTGATGACACTGTCATCTATGTTCATACCAAAATAAAACAACAGGCTGCCCATAAACTCACAGCAGCAATGAACAAAATAGCGGACTGTTTGGACCACGCATGTTTAACACTTAATGTAAAAAAATATATATCTACCAGCCTGAGGTAATTGTGAAGGGACAGAGAATTGATGTGGTGACCAATTTCAAATACCTGGCTGTCACTGATTGTAATTTGACCTTCAAAAAGCATATTAAAAAAGTGTGAAGTGTAACCTTATTGACTTTAAATTAATCAGAAATCAAATCACCACAGAGGCAGCTAAAATATATTTACACTCCATGATTTTAATCCACCTCTCTTATTGTGCAACAACCTGGTCACAAGCCAACATCACGACCATGAAACCGCTCTGCAAACTCTACAAACCTTGCACTGAAGAACTATACAACTCCATTTTGAAATGTTTTGGACAGCCTATGTATTTGTAGTTGTTAAGTCACTTGGAGTGTGAATGTGATATATCACAAGAAAGTACTCAAAAGAGTGGAAAAGAATTACATGTATGGTGCTTATGGTATGTATGGTGCATATGTATGTGTGTGCATGTATGTATGTATGTATGTATGTATGTATATGTATATGTATGTATATATCTATAATACGATTTTGATATAATTATGTTTTTGTATCCTTTTTCATGTGTTTTGTAATTTCTGTTTTCCTTAATAATAAATAAATAAATAAATAAATAACAGAAAGAGAAAAAAAAAGAAAGTGCTCAACCTCTACCGCCTTTAACTATGAACGAACAGAACACTCTTTAAGTTACAATCCTTAGATAATAAAGTAGTTTGAAAACATTGTTCCTCTGACAAGCTAGAATGGAGGTTATTACAGTCCTTCTTGTGAGGTGCTGAATTAAACGTCTGTTTAACTTGACGTTCTGAAGTGAGATCCGCGGCGGTCAGACCGGTCGTTGAGAGGCCTCTGTTTCCTGATGTGTTTCCAGATACACGCCGGCGGCGCGATTGTTGGAGGTGGTGTACGACTCCACCCTCGTCACCTTCACCTACGACGAGGCCTCCGGCACCGTCAAGACCATCCACCTCACCCACGACGGCTTCATCAGCTCCATTCGCTACAG
>OMKL01124709.1:0-10129 GCA_900302295.1 Parasudis fraserbrunneri
CAGGGCTGTCAGTTGGACCGCACAGATCTTGACCACTTCCTGCAACAGATCTACCAGCAGCTCAGAGCAGTGGAGAACAGCATCGCGGAGGTTCTGCAGCAGCAGCACGAGCAGGCAAGCAGGGCATCGGGGCACCACCGGTACACCCCCTCCCCGTTTCACAGAGGGAACTAGAACAGGACTCGGGAGATACAACACCTGCTCTACATCAGCGTTCCCTCAAACCTTTTTGCTCTTCGTCGTTGTCTTTTTGTCTAGGGAACTGGGAAGCGTTAAAGGGATTGTTCTGATTTTCGGAACTCTAGCCCTATTTGCTGCTATTTGCGATGCTGTTGGTCGGTCGAGTCCTTTCTCAGCACAATCCACGCTGTTCCTCATGCTAGCTCCGGATAGTTAGCTGCAAACCAATGCGAAGTCAATGGGGTCAAGCTCCTGTCTGCACAAGCTGACCAAGGCTCACCTAAATCTACTTTGTGTTGCACCGTGGAGTACCGCGAGTGGGCCGAGGAGACCCATTATAATATCACGTAGCCCAAGTGGACATCGATTAAGCATTTACTGTGTTACGCACTGTGGTAACAAGGAGTTTATCTTTCCAGTGATATAAAATGTACACTTCCAAAAAAAATTCAAGACGTATCGAATTACGTTTTTATTATTAATGTTATTTAGGGCTGGGATGTATACAGAATATTAAGGTGTACCGTCATGGATCCATACAAAGGTATGGATTTTTGCTATGCCGTCATCAATGATATATAGAAATCGTCAAGATTTATGTTTTTTCAGATGCATCATTTGACTTGTTCTAACTGATTTAGTCTCTTAGCACAGCCAAGTCTCTGCATGTTGAGGGGGCGTGGCTCTCTGTTCACTGAAAGGAGATGTCACTTTAGTATCATAACACGAGAAACATTCAAACGTGAACAAAGTCATGGGATTATGCAATCTCTCCAGGGAAGCAGATTGGATATCTGAAATGGTTTGATGTTGTCGATATCCAGGGGGGGGATAGAGATCATTTTCACAGTTCTAACATTTTTGGTTATGTTACATCAACATACCTTCTGTAAAAAAAAAAGAAAAATGCAACAAGATAGAAAAACAGGATTTTCATTGTACTGTATCTTTAACCTGAAAATCGTTACTTGCAAGAGTAGTATAAAGATATTGGGATACATACTGGATTAAAATAAACCCTTCTGAATGAAAAAGCACCATGACAATTGCACAGGAAAAACCAGATACTGTCAAAAATCGTTATACCATCAAAAAATAAGAAAAATATTGTGATGTAATTTTTTGACCATATGGCCCAGCCCCTAATTATCTATCTATAGCTATCTATCTATCTATCTATCTATCTATCTATCTATCTATCTATCTATCTATCTATCTATCTATCTATCTATCTATCTATCTATTTATTTTTTAACATGGATTGACTTGTATTTTTCTCCCTCTGCTCGCCCAGACCGAGGGGCTTATGTTGAGCTCCGGTCTCCACGGCGACAACCCCGAGGAGCATCCCCAGCGGAAGCAGGCCGTCACCATGGTGACCGCCGACGTGGGCCTCGTCAGCATGGTGAGGCAGGGAATCCTGGCCCTGCAGCTCCTACCCCCCAACTCCAGCGCAGGTGGGTTGGTCCAGAAACGTCACGTTGGTGTAAGTGTTTTTTTTCCGTCCTCCCACCGCGGCGCCGTGGGTAGTTTGGAGGAGAGGCTTGTGTTCCGCAACCGGGGAAGCTGCAATCTCACCGTCTAAATGAATCACTGGTGTTAACATTAACAGTGTGCGCTGTTATGCCCAGAAAAAGAGGTGGATTTAGGCTGTATAAATGGAGGAGCTTTACTTTATCGTCAATTTTACACAAGGCAATTGAAATATGTCTTTCCGTAGAACCCTCCAAGTTATAACACATACACACAGGCCCCCACACATACGCGTTTCCTCCGAGAGGTCAGAGCACCGGGTCTCCCGCAACGCAGGCGCCCTCGGAGCAGTTTTGCGGTTCACTGCCTTGCTCAAGGGCACTTTGGCAGAGAAATGGCGGGCACCACAGATGTAATACCAGCCGCCCTCCGGTTCGCAAAACCGAAATACACCATCCTATCGGTACTTGGGGGTCGAACGTGCAACCTTTTGGTTATTCATCGGCCTCCTCCGCCTCTATCCCCGCCTGGTAACAAAGCTGATGGGTGGCTGTACTCCGTCACGCCCCGGGGAGGGAGGTGGTATACTATATGTTCATGCCCTCGACTACACTACTGAGTCTTTCCCCCCCTAGAAACCTATTGTAGCAGCGGGGGGAGATTTCCTGCTCTCTATTCACTGTCATTTTCGAGTTTCTGTCGTGGTTCATAAACTGCACTTATTCGGTAGAGTGAAATAGAGTCCAGTGCATTATCATGGGGACGTTTTACTCAATAGGGTTTCCGGCGAAAGTTAAAAGGGCAATGCCACCCATTTTACGACGGGACAATCCACTCAACAATTACTCCACAAAGCAAGTGTCCCATTCATGGTCTCATCGAGCAGCCCCAGAGTTTTCATCCGGGTGACATTACTTTTTTGTGGGTTCTCTCTCTCCGATTTCGAGCTTTAGGAGAGAGTGGCGCACGTTCACAAACTTAACTGTCCTGGGGCACCGAAAGAACATGTGGTATCCCCCCCTTTAAGTAGTGATCACTGTAGGGCTCATCCATAGTGCTTTTGTCCTCTGTCCCCTGTCCCAGGTATAATCATCATCACGGACGGGGTGACCAGTGTTCCCGACGTCGCCGTGTGCGAGACCCTCCTGAACCAGCTCCGGAGTGGAACCATCGCCTGCTCCTTTGTGCAGGTAAAATCCACATCGGAGCCGTAGTCATTTTGTTTCTTCGTTTGTAGAAAATCCTTTAGAAGCTAGTCGTCATTGCGAAGCCTTCTGATTGGAACCGTTGTACGTTTTTCTGATGACTGATGTTTTGAAATTGTACAATCACAAGATGCTACGTTTGATTGTCGCGTGTAACGCTCATCGTTCAAAAGTCGCAGGGTGTAGGGTTTTGTTCCGTTATTAAATCATTATAGATTATTATTATTATCATTCTAAAATGTTTTTTATAGAATATTCAAATGTTGATATGCCTTCAAATGCCATCCCTGTTTTTTATAACACGGACACAGACCAGTCTGCTTTTGGGTACCTGTTGGGTCTAAATTCATGTACAGCTGCAAATACATTACAGAATGTTTGAAAGATGTAAAACTAGAAACTCATACAATTCTCTGTCTTGAGGCTTCAGTTGGTGTCTTCTTTTTTTTTTTTTTTGGTCATGTTGTTTGTGGGTTTGCCTTTTGTCAGGTGGGCGGGGCCTACTCCTACGACTGCAGCTTTGGCTACATCCCCAACGTGGAGCTGATGAAGTTCATCTCCTTGGCGACGTTCGGCTCCTACCTGTCCAGCTGCCCCGAGCCGGACCCCAGCAGCCAGGAGATGAACAGCTACCACAAGGCCTTCCTCACCTACTCCTTCCTCAAGACCAATGAGTCCATGAACCCGGAGTATTACTGTGGTAAGACTGGGAAAATACGGATGCACTGATTTATTTTCTATTAGATATTTGCTGACATCGATATGAAATTTCTGTGGTCTATTTCAATGCTTTTGGGCATGTGCAAATACCCAACATGTGTCGGGTAGCTAGGCAGACAGAGCTAGAGAGAGACATAATCATCGGTTGTTCACATCTGCCCAGTCAGACTGAAAAAAGTCACTATCATCAGCCCATATATGTTTGCTGATGTATATCTGTCCAGCTTTGCTCATTGGCTGATCACAGAGCCCCTAAGGGGATGTGGGGGAGAAAAGAAATAGATACTTTTGCGTTCTCCCGAGAAACAATTGCGTTCTCCCGAGAAACGTTTTCGTTCCCCCGAGAGACTTTTGCATTCCCCCGAGCGACTTTTGCGTTCCCCCGAGGGACTTTTGCGTTCTCTCGCAACACTTTTGTGGGAAAAAAACCCAACAATACTTTAGTTTTGTATGCAAAGGTCCAAGTAATTCCAGATTATTGATTCACATGTGTCATTATGGAAACGACAAAATGGAGAGGGTCATAAAGTTTTAAAGTCTCTTATTTATTTGCAGTCTATTGTTTAAGATGGTGGGAGATGCTTTTCTTTTAGTAGTAGTGCCTCACTTTTATGCACATGTGGCTTCCCAAAAGATAGGCGAGGCACGGAGCCAGACGCACACCAGAGCATGTGAGTGGAGTCAGGTAGGAGTGGGATGGTGTGTGTGCCCTGAGTGCATTTTCGCTCAAAAAGGGTCACTTGAATCCGCCACATTCCGCTCATGATGTTGCATTGCCAAAGTCCATTTAGTATTATGCTATTGTGGTTAAACATTTATAGAAAAGTTACTGGCTTACTTTGAATTTAATGTTAAAATTGTCACTTTGCCCATCTGTGGCCCACCTTTTACTTTCACTACAGTTGATCGGAAGTGCTCTGGCACAGCAGGTCTAAGCTATCCTTTCAATTACTTAAATCAATGTAGCCTATACACAAATATGCCTTTGAGGCAAGTTATATAGGTTAGGATTAGGCTATGGTTTTGACACTGACTAATATCTCCAGCAAGTAGGCTAAATAAAGTAGAGATACATTTCATTAGTTACATTAATCGCAATGAAGACAAAACAAAATGGAGGCTATAGCTACATCTCAACAAAAAATACAAAAAGCCGTACAACAAACAGTGCAGTGATTTGACCACCAGCAAGCCGGGATCAATGAATAGATTCCACGCTAACAATGAACACGCTTGCAAGTGGCGCACAGTGCCATCATCACATCACAGTCTTTGTCTTCTGATTGGTTCCCACGGTGGGGAGGCCAGAGGAAATCTTGCGCTTGTGACGATCCAGCTCGCGAGGCTAAGGGTTTCCTTGATTGCATGTGAATGCATGAATGAGAATGAATGAGAGTCATTGACATGTCTGGGTGCCAGCACACAGAGGTGTACTGAGGCAGTAAATGGGGGGAGGGGGGGTAAACAATCCGTAACGATTTCAAACATGTTTCGTTTAGAACTCTGAAAGCGCTGACTTTTAAAGCCTTGTTATTTGGGAAAAGCCTACAAGAGTAATTACAATTTTTAAATCTCAGTGCCCAGTGGCATAGGCTTATGGCTCCCCTATTATTAACACGTAATATGGGCAGGTGGTGGGTGGAAGGTGGTAAACCCCCCCCACGGCTGACAGCGTGAGGGTGCCTGGATGCTTAGTGCTGGGAAGATATGCAAGAGAGAAGACAGAGAAAAAGGGGCCCCACCCTGACTGAGGTGGATGCTTGCTCAGGCAGCTGGGATGTTTCACTGGGATAGAGTCAGGCTCTTCCATGTTGCATGTTCCATGTTCTCGAGAGAACCCCAAACGTTTCTCGGTGGAACGCAATCGTTTCTTGGGGGAACGCAAAGGTTTCTCAGGGAAACGCAAAAGTATTTAGCTTCTTTTTTTTCCACCCATCTATTTTCTCTCTCCCCCATGTCTCCTGAGGGCCTCCGTAGCTGATACCAATATGGTTGGCGATATATTGTGTATCCCTACCGGGAAAGCATTTCCCCCATTTGGACTTTGAAAGCAGTAGTATATTATTGTTTTAATCTCACACATTAAATTTAGGAACAGTTCTCATAAAGATACTAACTACAGGCTGCTTTAAAGACACTATCTAGCCCAGTGGCAGAGCAGTGCAAAGTGGCTCGGCATCGAGGCATCTATCAGTCAGACGGCGGTAAACCCCTCTATTATCTGTGAACCTATTTTAATAATGAATGGTTCAGGCCTGCTGCAGAGAGGCATTGATGGAAGTGCACAGCTAATAGCTCTGTATGTATGAATGATGAATGCGGGCCATCATCTTGTCAGTAGCTTTTAAGACGCAGTACTTTCCTATGCCTGTACTCGTCTTAACTATCAATTTTCATTTTTTTTTTTACTGCGCTAGTGTCTGTAATGGGAAGTGAAAACATCTGATGTGTGGTTGTTTACAAAAATAGTGATTCTACATCCTCTTTTCTCGTAACGATTCCAGTTTCCTGCAGGTTTCTGAGGTTGTTCGTGGTGGAGGCAGGCGGGGTTAGATACACACAGTCAGCAGCACGAGATGTCAGTGTCACTTAGGGGAATCTCGTGCGGGGCCTGTCTGAAATTGAGGCAGGGCCGCCGGTGCCGCCGCAAATAAGTCTATGCACACTGTCTAACTCGCTCTCAGAGAGATCTATCGCATGAAATACACATTTTCAAAGGTTCACGCCGCTAGACCAAAATATGACATTAACAAATAAATATTAAGATGTACTGACTTGTCAAACGCTGTATGCTTTTCAGCAAGTCTTGACATTAACACAAGCCGCCAGCCAAATGCTGGTCATTTTTTGCTGCGGCTGGTAAGTCTCGTCAGTACTACTAGCCTCCTTGTTCGCGCAGTCTTTTCTATTCTAAACTAGACATCCGTCATGTCAGTGGCTGACAGCGGGTATATCCCTGAAACGTCCCGAATCCTCAGTGACACCTTTTGACCATGCCCCAGTCTGGTCAAACGGTTTGGCCTACCAACTGTCTTTATACAACTTCTCAAAATGGTGGTCACTGCTAAACCACACACGAGGTTTCATGAGAATCACGTTAACGGCCTAGGAGGAGTAAGAGCAAAATCAGTTTTTGAGAAATGTAACTGATGGTCATATACTTTTATGTATCACACTGCTAGAATATCACAAAGAAACGGCACATTTCACATATCATCATGATCGGGAAAGTCGCGGAGGAGTAGTCAATGTTTTGTGAGAATTGCGCTACCGTGAAACCAAATGACTCAAAACTTCACAGACCGCCTCGCTATTTTAAGAGAAACATGTGCGTCAAGTTTGGCGCAAACTGGACAATGCGTTCACAGATAACGCATCACTTCCTGTTTACCATGCGTTTCTTCTGAAATTCAGTCGGATGTGGCGAGCGTATGGTTTGGCCCATCGATTATCTAAATGAAACATTTGAAGATACCCAGATGCCACACAGCAAGTTTGGTCAGAATCAAGTGAACAGGCTAGGGGGAGTAGGGGGAAAAAAAGTGTTTTTCGGTATGGAAAATCCAGTATGGTAGACTTCATAGGTGCTTATGGTGAATACGCAGTCCACGAGGTGCCACATCTCTGGATATCATTTTCATAACTGTACGACTAAACGCGTCAGGAGATACACGAAATACATTTACACATTTGATCTGATGATGGCGCTGGAGGAAATGTCACGATGGTCACCAAAATCAATAGGGTTCTTCCTCTACTAGGCATAAATGTTAACAGCAAATTTGAAAAGACTCTGATTAAAGCTATTCGAGTTATCGCGTTCACACGAAGGATCCGCGGGGGGGGGGGGAAGGGAATCCATAATATCCCTGACACTGTCGTTAGGGGATATAATGACTTCTTTGGCTGCCCCGAAATTAAATTAACGGGTGAATTATAATTAAAGGAACTGGTGTGGCCAATTAAAAAAACAAAAAAACCTTAGTTTTAAATGCCTCGTTAAAAACATTAGTTTAATGCCTACACATGGGTTGCTAGAGCCTCCGAAATAATCTTATTAACCGAAAGTAAGTGGTCTTGGAACCATGACAGAAGGAAAATATTGAATGCACAAGCAGACCTTTTCAATGGAATTTTCTTTTTTTTCTTTTTTTTCTTTTTTCCTTTTTTTTTCTTTTTTTTCTTTTTTTCCTTTTCCCAGTTTCCCAGCACAAGCTGTTCAACGAGCACCTGGTGTCGGCCAGCGGGAACCCGTCGCTGGTGATGCGGCGGAAGAAGCACACCGAGAAGGAGGTCCACGCCCACCTGATCAGCGTGGTGTCTGTCCGTCTGAGGGAGGGCTACACCATCCGAGAGATCAACCTCACCAAAGGTACACGCACACACACACACACACCCACACACACATTTCCCATCGCTTTTAGTGGGCACATTTTGGGAATGGGATTGGGTTTCGTGTAGAGATTGGGGAGTTGTATGAAGACTCTCTAAGTGTCGGTAATACTGTGGAACTGTGGAGCCCATTTTGAAGCCCTAATGTGAGGGGAAATACAATACTGGACGTCACTCAGAATCTATATGTGAGAAATAGCTACTTAATACTTTTTGATGACACCTTGGGGATCAAACGTTGATGTAGGGAGTCTGAAAACAAAATGCTTTGGTGGGGGAAAACCCCTGCCTTACCATCTCTAAAAGCCAGAAGAAATCTCTGTCTCTGCTGTTATGGGTGCCTGGTCGTGGAGAGATGACACCAGCCATAATACCAGACCCCAATACAACTGTCCAAACGGCCCACTGTAGGAATGCAATAAGCAGGATATTTGTCTATTTGCTTCTTTGTATCACTGTAACACTATACTACCAATAATAATGTATTATGCTGTTTACCTATAAGTTATTATGGTATGCATGATGATTTGCACGATGACTTATAATACAGTACAAGAGTGGTTATTCACACAGATCATAGATCATAAAACATCGTAAGAATCTCAAATAAAAAATCTGATGAAATTAACTGGCAGTTTTCATGAAGAGACATATCCAGCCTTTATGAGCTGTTACACGAGCCTCTAATTGCTTGTACACTATTATAAAAACATTATAATCCATTTTAGCTGTAGTTACGCCTCAGGGAAAGTGTTATGCTAATTTCTGCTTAGATTGTATTAAACGTCTCATATTACGGAAAATGGGTTTTGCCTAGTCTCGGTTTGGATTTGGCAGTCTGAAATGTTACGTAGTTGCTGGGGGAAAAATGACATAGTTACTCCTTGCTGTTTGGCCAGGGTTGCTACCTGCAAAAAAGTGTTCAGATCAACAAGCCTTAACAAGCTGTTCAGACATATTCCCCTTTGTGATGTCATGCCAAAGACACAAGCAATCACCTTTAATGAATCAAATAGCTGTCCTTTTCTTTCAAGCCAGGATCTACTGCAGTTTGTAACATTATTACGTTGGCTTGACAAATATCCTTTCTTTCACTCGTTTTTTCATCCCTTGGGTGCATATCAGTTGCTGAAGCCCCGTCCCTTTTTCTAAGTGGTAATTTTCATCTCTCCATCCTCCATTAAACTACATTCATCAAACAAGACTAGTTCAGGCGAGAGCCTATACGGCTTACAACTTGCCCAACTGATGAATGTTGACCCCCCCCCACACACACACATCTTTCTTCTCCTTTTTTCATAATTTCATCCCACATTTAACCCGTGAGTGGCAGATTTTTAATCCTTCAGAACTTTAATACTGTTTGTCAGTAGAGTTGGGGGGACAGCTTGTTGGACTCAGGAAAGGGTCATAAGCCAATAAAATAAGCCCCACCCCTTTTCTTGATTGGTCTATCTTTGATCCCTCAGAACTATTAGAGAGTTGGGGGATGGCTTGTTGGAAATGTAAACATCTTTCTGTCGATTACAGCTTGGCTTTGTCGAGCCAACTTAAAGTTTGTTCACAAACTTTCCATTCTAGTTATTTTTTACTTTACTTTTGGGTGTGGGGATAGCCAGGCAGGGAGGATGGAGTAATGAATTTTAAGAGCAACTAAACCTCACAAATAAATCCATTGAGAGACTGCCATCTAATGGTTAAATGTGCTATTGCAATCTGCTATTGGCTGATCTTGGTTCCAGATGATGTCATCACACATCTAAATCACATGTTCCGATATCACCTGGCGCCAAGATCGCAATAGCTTGAATTTAACCATTAGATGGCAGTCTCTCAATGGATCCATTTGCGAGGTTTAGTTCCCCTTTGAAATTTGGTGTGTTCTGCACGTTATCCTAGCACCACATCACCCCAGTGCTCAAAGACATCCACTGGCCTTCAGTTATAAAATCCTGGCCCTCACCTACAAAGCCCTTCACCAACTGGCCCACCCATATCTCACAGACCTCCTCTCCCCCCTACCACCACACTCAGTCCCTCAGATCGACATCAGCCTGCCTTCTCTCCACCCCCCAAAGTACAACCTCTGCAGTTCTGGGGACAGAGCCTTCTCCAGGGTAGCTCCCAGGCTCTGGAACCCCCCCCCCCCCCCAAGACAT